>VZZY01022730.1:580483-620965 GCA_013400335.1 Eurystomus gularis
TTTTTTTAATAATGAAGTAGCAGGTACATTTTGACAGACTTGCCTCTTGAAGGCATTGGGGGGCGGTGGCACGCATGCAGGTGTGCCAGGGTGTGCCACTGCTGAATATGGGCTCGGTGAACCGCTGCCTTGCTCGGTGTGGCCAGTCTGCTCCAGTGCCTCGGCCTGAGGGTCCCCAGTGGCTGGAGCTGCTTTGCTCCCATTGAAGGGTGGAGAATGCAGTTGCATTCAGGAGCCATGTCTGTATGTGCCACTTCCAGGATGCTGGGTTGGAACGGGCAGTGTGCCCCTTGTGAAGAGCAGAGCAATGGCACCAGTGCTGCTGGAATTGGATTAACTGACTTCTGTCTCCTGACTGTAGAAAAGCACCTCACTTCCAATCCCTGAATGTCTGCTCTTCAAAACTCGATGCTCTTCACATCCAACACATGGAAACCTTCCTGACATTTTCCCTTCTTGTGCAATTCCCTGACACCTACATGTGCTCGTATCCTTATGGCTCATGTCCTTATTTAACCAATCAAAGTATTTGTGTGGTATTTCAGTAGGCAGGAGAGATGGTGAAGGAAGTTATGCCCCAGCAACGCCAGTCAATGCTGGAGGACCTCAGTGCTCGCATCTGTGGTATCGTTGTGTTGCTGCCCACCCTGCGTTTCTCTCTCAACCGTGGTGGCCAGGCGTGCTGCTGGGATGTCCTTGCTGGACAGGCTTGTGCTATGGAGAGAGCAAAGGTCTGATCAGTTTTTCTGTCCTCCTTCCAGGGCCTTGCTTATCTGATGGTTTTCTAGCAGACTGTGAAGGGGCTGACAGACATGCATACTACCAATGCCTGTCTAAGCCCTGTTCCCTGGCTCTCAGTCATAGTAGCTGTTCAGGCCACTGCTCAGGCGTTAGCTCTCTATGTACCAAATTTGTTGCAGAAAGTTGCTAGGAAACTCAGAAGTGGTTGCATGGCTTTCCTTCCCCCTTACTTTAGTTTTTTTTTTTTTTTCAATGTTGTGGCATTGACTGAAGAGCAGGGCAGGAGTGCCTTGCTTGGAGAGCCAGGCTCTTCTAGTGGACTAGTGATTAGAAAGATGTTTTGTGCTTCCAAGATCTAGGCCTATGTAGACTGAAGATAGTGCATCTTTCCTCTCTTCAAAACTTACATAGGTATTTGTTCACTTCTCATTCGGACCATGAGATCCACGCGTTTTCTGTAGGTGGGTTATAGTGGAGTGTACCAGTAAAGAAGCCTCTTGTTCTTCTGGCCTCTGCTGCTGTGCTGGGGTGCAAGGTCTGAAGCATTGTGTGGGCCTTTCTTGCACATTGACTAACATACTGCTACTTGGGCTTGTTATCTCTCACTCCCTTCTGCTGAGACACGGCTGAGCTTTTAAGGCAAGAAAAGGTGTATGTGCTATGCCTTGGTCACGCTTCTTTTGGGACATCTACATAGAAAACAAGTCCTTGGCCACAGCTTGAGCTTGCTAGTGATGTTACTTTCCCTTGCTTCTATCTTGTAAAACCAGAGGAAGGCGTTTCTGCCTTTTTTTTTTTTTTTCAAACAACCCTTTTTGACTGGTTTCACAAGCCACTTCCACTTCCCCCAAGCCCTTGCAGAAGTGTTGCCACAGCTGCCAGAGCAGCACTGGTGCACTCAGAGCACAGCCCAACCCGACGCCTGTGAGACGGACCTCAGTGGGGGCAGCCGTGTGTGTGTCCCAGGGACTGCTAGAAGAGAGCTGTTCCAGCCCCACTTCTGCTCCTGTGCCCGTTTGTCACTAACCTCTCTGCTGGGTGGTGCCAAGGGCTGAATTCAGCATTTCTAAAAAGCCTCAGGCTGAATTTGTGGTGACACGCTAAAGTGGCTCTAGGGGGCTTGTTGGGCATGGAACTCATTTCAGCTCCCATTGATTATTTGACAGTAATACAAGCACTGACTCAAGCCTGTCTATTCCGTGTTTGCTTATTGATGCAGACAGCTCAGGCAAAGTTCATCGGAAGGCAATTAATGATTATGTAATCCCTGAGAAATATGTAAGTGACCAGTTGCTTGTGTTCAAAGACACACAATAGGAGTATGATGCAAGGGCAGGGGGAAGTCAGAACTGCCAACCTGCAAATACAGCATGCGCTGAAAGCACAGAAGTTTTTACTCCTGGTTCTCTAACTCAGTGAAATCTGAAACATCAGCTCTCCTGGCACAGAGAGAAGGTTTGCAAGGATGGGAAGAGTAGCTCACACCAAAAATATGGTGGCAAATATGGCAGACCAGCTTAAAAATGATTGCCTCCAAGCTTGGGAAGATACTGTGGGGAAGCAAGCCTAGACAAAGCAATCAGCGCGACCTTGGTGCTAGCTCTCGTCTTTCTACTGGTAAGTGAGAGTTCATGCAGGGTTTTCCTCTGCCTCACCTAGAAACTGGCCGTGCCTTCGAAGGCAGTCCTGTCTGAGGAAGGACTGAACAATCCAGCCTTCCGTTAGTGTGTACTTTAAAGGCTTAAAATAGTTCCTGCGTTTGTCACAATCTGGATTTCACAATAGCTCAGATTGTGAGTCACAGGCAAAGGCCACACAGCCTCTTCTGTCACCTGAACAGGCACCTCTCACCCCTTAAATCTATAAGCTGAGCAGTAGTGTCTGGGTGCCTGTGCCTTCTAGGAGTAAATCATACTTGTCCCCTGTTCCCTGGTATTCCCAGTGTGTTTGGCAGTAGCGTGTCCAGTGCTCCTCTTGCTCCAGAGGACTTCAGCAAGTTCCTCTGCTTTGTATCCTGCTTGGCTCCTGGCATAGCTTTCTGGAAGCGGTTTACTGGGTAACTTTTACTTGCTAAGTTTTCTTTTGTGGACTGCATGTTCCAGTCCTATTTCTGCATAGACCTGTCTGCCATGGTCTGTGCGATGTGTTGATTTGCACAAAGGCTGGCAGTGGCTATAAGGGCTTTTCAGGTTTTAAATGCCAAGACTGTAATGAATCTAGCTATAGTTCAGCAGCACATCCCAGGCACTATGCTGGCAGCTGTGTGCTCTATATTTTTTTGGTGCTAATCAGCACTCCAGGGATAAATTATCCATGGCATTAAAATGCCCAAGAGTGGAGGACTGCAGCTGAAAGATGGAACTGGATACCTGCTTTTGAGTGACCAGCCATAGGCCATACACTGGCATCAAAGAACTTTTGTTCTTGGGATCTTACCATCTGTGTGGTTCTTTCACTTCTGCCCATGAATTTCATTGGAAAAAATGGGAAACACCATGAATTCCTCAAAGGCTGCACATTTTGGGGTGCTTTATCTGGGAGCACAATCTCTCTCTCCATCTCTGCATTCTCTACATGGTCTTTTGCTAGTTGGAGCCCCTGTAATTAGGCTGGAGTTTGCAGAAGATTTTGGATTTGTAGTTTGAACCATGTATTTTGCAGGATTTAATTTGAAAATATGTGACTAACTGTTATCCTAACTGTTGGTGAGTCATCATAGGATGCTTTCTTGATAGTTCTTGGTTTTCTTCTTTCCTCCATTTCATTGTCTCTTTCTTTGGGATTTAAAGACAAACAAAACACCTACCGTGAGAGAAATTTTCATTTCCCTTGCCACAAGATGAGGGGATGACTCCCAGTGAAGTTCAAGGTAGAGGTGAAGCTGCAGAGAGGCTGATAGCAATCCTTTTCTTCCATCTCACAGCTCTTGGAGAGCGAGCAGAGGTGCTGCCTCTTCTCAGCCTGATGCTGTATGTCCCCTTGCTGTGAAGGGTATCATCCAGGCCGGCAGGTTACAGAGTTAAAGCTGCTGGTTCCTTCTGCCTAATTGCTAGTTTGGCTTTTTGTAGTCAGTGGGTTGTGTTTTGCATTGTGCTAACGTCTCAGGGCAGATTCTGATCTATTGCACAAAGATGAGCAGAAATCAGGAAAGACTTTAAACCCAAAAGCATCATCTCATGCCTGGGATGTCTGAAACCAGCTCCAAGGGTTGGCAACATTTTGCCTGTTTATGATCCAAACAAACCTTCCTGGAAGAGTATCTCTGTAAGTAATACAGTGCGTGCAGGAACATACCAGCAGAGAAGTTGAAGGAAATTGCCAGACGTGAGTTATAGAGAGACCGCCTGGTGTACTTGGCCAAAATGTGACGCTGCCTGTATGAATCTGGCTTGCTGTGAGCAGCTTTCGGAGCTGGCTGGCTGCTGCGAGGGGCTGTCATGCAGCCGTCTGCCTGATGGCAAGCAGCTGCCGTTCCCAGGGAGGCTGCTGGGAATGTGGGTGTAGCTTGGTGTCAGGACTGGAGGACAAGCGGATGGAGAGAAAGGGAAGGTGAAGAAATGGGCAGAAGCTCCTTTCCAAAGCCCTTAGATGACAAACATGATTTCCTGAGCTCATGCCCATGCCAGCCAGTGTGCATCTTCTGTCTGGTATGGTAGAGACACTGCAGATGGGGTTTGGGCTCAGTGGGGCCACAGACAACACAGGAGGGGATCAGCTGTCCAACCTGTACAAGTGTTGGTCTTCTCAAAGGCCAACCAGCCTTCTTTCCACAGTGCAGTGAGCCATCCTGGAGGAGATAAATTTTCCAAAGTCTGCTACAGACCTCATGGTCTCGGGTCCCCTTCCTACTTCAGCTGCTTCTGCCATCCCATGGGGCTAGGGAGGCATTTTGATCCCTTCTGGGAAATGCCATGAGTGCGTGCAGTTGTAACAGTGACATTATCACAGGGCCATGGAAAGTACAGGGTTTGTGCCCACACCATCCCCATGGCATCCCTACCCATGTGAGCTTGCTGTTTCAAAAGCTTGTGTTCTTGCATCATGAGTTCACGGTGTCCTAAGCTGACTTCTCCTTGGAGATGGTGTTCTTGCTTCCACTGGTGTGAGCGAGCACTGTGACCTCCCTATGCTGGCTGATCTGTGGGGACGTGGGACAGCAGTGTTCCTCTCCCTTTGGGGTGGAAGCCCACATCATGCTGCTCATGGAATCTCCACCCTCCCCAGGCTGTGTCCCCCACTAGAATGGATGAGGAAATTGAGATAGCTGGGGAAATACGCTCATTGGGACAAGCCAAAGTGGTGGAGAAAGGCAATAGCTAGTTCTGTTAAGGACATTATAATGACTGAATGTCAGGCAGGGTGCAATGATGAATGAGGTCAGGCTTCCACAGTGAACATGTGAGCTGCGGTCGCTCTCCCACCCACAGCTTCAGCCTGGTTTGCAAAACCATGTCCTCCAGCTCAGCAGCCCTGCATGCCTTAGCAAGCCCAGGAGGGCATGAGAGGTGGCAGCATGGCTGCCAGGGTTGCTCCCCTGAGGCTTGGTGGAGAGGGCAAGTTGGTTCAGACCTCTTGGTGGGACATGATGCCGTGTGGGGCTGGGGCACACTCTGCTCCTGGGCTTGTTCAGGTGCCTGCAGGGCCCCAGCATCCTGGCAGCGCTGAGCTGGCCGTGACCCTGCGGGTGGGAAGTGTGTGATGGCTGACCTCCAAGGGAAGCCCCACCTCTTCTCACAATATTTACTTCCCCTCCTTGGACCTCTCCCAGTGCTGTAAGTGCAGAGCAAACACAGTGGGGCACTTCTTGCTCCCATTTGGAAGTGCTTTACTTTTCCCTGTGCTTGTTCTGCTCTGCATCTCCCCCCGCCCCACTCTGTGTGCCCTCCTCTGGGCACCTGGTCACAACTTGGTAAGGAACAAACCAACCTGAGCAAAAAACCCACCCTAATTTCTTCTATAACCAGCGTGAGCTGCTGTCTTGCATTTGGGCACCAAGCCCAGATGGAAATGGGTTTTTCCCCCTGTGGTAAAGACACAGCTGTCCATGTCAACTTGTGCAAATGCAGAAAGTCTTCAAAACGCAGCAGAGAGTTAGAGGTCCCTTATTTTCCTTCCTCCGTTGTGTGGTTTTCCCCTTATTTCTTCTTTCCACCTCCCCAGCCTGTTCCTTGGTACACGGTTGTATACTGTCACCTAAGCTATATGAAACTACTCGGCAGGGTTTGTGGTGTTTATACTCAGAATTAATCCTTCTGTAAGCTCCCATGTTGGTTTTCCAAACATAGATATGTAAACTGCAGAGCAGTAAGAAAGGTCACAACTGGAGTTTGCCCGGCTTCTCTGGTGATAACATCCACATTGGGACTTTCTCCCCATGGAGGAGAGGCAGCGGGTATGGTGGAAGGAAAATGGGTAATGAACTGGAATGATGCTGTGGAGGCCTCCCCTGTGTCAGGGAGCAGGGCAGGTGAGCTATAGGGATTTCTCTTGTCCCTTGATCTGCTGATTTGATGCACTTCTGGAAATGGTGGGGAGCTCCTGAGCCAACAGCTCCTGAGCTCCTGTCTTGCCTTCTCTCCCAGCATGTGGCACAGCTCCCAGTGAAGCCCTGTGTGCAGACTGCCTTGCAAATGCACTTTTGGCATTTTTCGGCAAACTTGTAATTCTTGCAAAAATTTGTGAAAATTTCCAATTACAAAATGCGAACTTGTCCTGGAAGTTTTGGGGGAAGACAATGGACAGAGCTGGGTGGGTAATGCTGACATGGTCCTGTGTGGGAGCGATTCTGGCACTGTCTGCTTACAGAGCTTGCCTTTAGCCAAGCCGTGCGTCAACTGCCTTTTCCCCATACAGGATGGGGGCACAAGCAGTGGGATAAGGAACATATCTGCAAGTGCTTCCAGGCCAGCATTAGTAGCCTTTTGCTCATATATGGCACCTACAAGCAGAGCAGCCCCCATGCAGCTCTTGGTGACACCTTCCTAGGCAGCAAGAGCTTGGGGAAAGGTGTTTGGGGGGATAGAGGTCATCAAGCTGCTAACACAAGGGTACGCTCCTGTGGCATTGTGAGAAACAGGAAGGGAAAGTCAGCAAAAGTTTTCCAACCACTAGGATGAAGAGGTTTTGATGGTTTTCAAGTTATTTGGTGAGTAAGCTGGTTAAAGTGACTATATAAAACAGAGAGGGCAGCTAGGAGGGCTTATGTAGTATCTTCTTACTGTGATCTGAAGAGCTTGCTAATATGCAACACCAGGAATACCAGCAGTCCTGGGACATCAAAATGCCTCCTTCTTCTTGGTTTACATGCCAAGGAGGCGATCCCTACATTTGCCTCGTATGTTACAGAAAGCCGCCCTAGTGAGGGCCCTGGCGAGGAAGGGGTGTGCTGAGATGCTCAGGATGGAGATGGTTCATAGCTGTATTGTGAATTTGGTTGGATTGTCTGTGTACTCAGGAATTCTATTAAATGGAGCTATCACCTATGCTATTAACCTCTATATGCTGAGGTTTTCTTACTTGTATGTTTTTCATGCTACAAACAATAGGATGCATCTCCTTTTCTAAAAGCCTCTTTCTCCCAGTGATGGGAAGTGCTGTGGGCATTAGAGACTGGAGGGAGGAAGGAGAATGCTTCGGCCCTCACATAGCATTCATCTTTTCTGCAAAGCTACGGCCAGGTTTAGGAAGCAGAAAGCATCTGCAAGTTTCCGTGCTTGTGTTGTGGCTGGCACCAGTCAAGCTGAGCATAAGTTGAGGGGTGGGAATTGTGTCAGGACTCTGTACTCCTGGCTTTCCTTGCCTTTGTACTCATTCTGGTTTTGTCTTGCAGGCTAAGAATAAGGAAACCGGTGCTTTAGCAGCTGCCAAAGTAATTGAAACAAAGAGTGAAGATGAACTGGAGGATTACATGGTGGAGATTGAAATACTGGCGACCTGCAACCACCGGCACATCGTCAAGCTGCTGGGAGCATTTTACTGGGATGGCAAGCTCTGGGTAAGAGGCTGTTACTGTGTGTGACCTGTACAGCTATGGGTTTCTCACACTGCAATTTATGGTGAAGCAAAACCCCTGCAGCAGCTTGAAGCATTAGTGTGAGTTAAAAAAGGCTCACAAGCTGTGCTCTACTCATTGCATGAACAGTGTTTGGATTTTACACACTTTCTTTGACGGGAAAACTATTTTCTAACTAAAGCTACTCATAAATAGCCCAGAGAAGATCAAGAGATCTTCACTGTAAAGTGAAAACTGGAGTTGCTGGATTTTTTAGAAAATGCAGCACCAGTAAGCATCTCTTCCCCACTCAGTCCCTCTTTTGAAAGATTAGATGGAAGGGTAACCCTCTTTTTTTTGATTCGTGCCTTATTTCTGGCTCAGCATCTGTAACATGGAAGCAACAGATAGCAAGAGCTCTGTATCCCATGGCTGTGGGGGCACAGGGAGATAAAATGCAATTCATCAGGTTAGTGCAACAGCTAGTTGTGCAGTAGCTGGAATAGCATCTCTTTCCTCTAGCCTGGCAGGTATATACATATTTTTATTGCTTTTTTTCCTGTCTGTTGTTTTTTTTGAGCCCCTGGCAGCAGAGGAAAGTGAGCTTGAAAGGCACCTTCCTGCATGCTGTGATGGGAGAGATTCAGGAGGCTGGACGGGGTGAGGGCATGAACCCTTGCATGCTTGCTCTGTGCTAGACTCAAATAACTCTGTGCTTGTGCATGTGCCTGTGTCCAGATAGTGGAAATCAGGTGAATATGAGGATTTCTTATCCTTATCTTATCCTTATCTTTATCCTTATTCTTTATTATCTTCCTGGCCAGTTCATCTGCTCCTTCTTATAACTACTGGTAAGTAAGGAGAGTGTCAAAGGGTGCATTTAGCACCTTCCTCCTTTTAACGCTTCAGATACCTTTGTGGCCTCCCAGGGTAATCTTAGTAGAGCTTTAAAAAAAGGGATCTCAGCTTTTGAGACTTGCACTTGTGTGACTTGAGCTGTCAGAGCTGTTGGTCCCTGCTTGTGCTGCAGGAGCTGAGGTTGGAGCACAGACTGAGCCGCAGGGCTGTCGCTGGAATAACGCAATTCATGTCTGGTTCATTCCTCGGTTAAGCAATGCAGGAGAGGTACTGTTTTATTGGGCAATGTGTGCTTATTCAGCAAGCACCTTTTGCAATGTCAGCATGCGTCAGTGTCCCTTCATATTTAAAAGTCCATTGATAAAGCCCCCAGCTTCTCTGTGCTGCCCCAATCAAAGGGCTGTGGAACCTGGCACTTCAGCTGGGCTGCAAGTTGTCCAGAGATTTGATATTTGGATGGATGGTTTCTAATTGTGATGCTGAGCCCTGGGTACGTTAAAGAACAAAGTAAATATGTACCCTTCTAAGGAAGTGAAAGGCAAACGTCTCTCCTAGGAAGGGACTTGGGATTTGGAGAGATTGCAGCTGCAGCAAAATTAATCTCAGCAAAATTAAAAAGGCAAACAGTGAGCATGAGTGAGAGATGGGGCTGCTTTATATTCCACCCTGTCCCGCTGTTTTTACCTCCCTGCTCTGTGCCTGCTCTGCCTGAATTTTATACATTGGCCTTGCTCATTCTGTCTAAAATGTCAGCCCCTTCCCCTTTCCCCTGCCACCTCCTCCCCACAAAGGAAGCTTTGCCTTCCTTCCTGTAGGGAAAATGGATTGCAGAGCTCCTTGGCTCTGCTTTTGTCTAAGTGCTTTGTACTGTCATATGCTTGCCGACCTACTAAAATTAAACAGTCTCTTTGAAGCTACTGGGACAAGAGCCTCCTGTATGAGGCTCTCTTGTAAGGGTAGATGTTACAACCCTATCCATTGTTTTGGGAGGAGTATCGTGCTCTTTATTTAATAATTTGAGTGGCACTTGCATTTCATTGCTCAGGCTGTTCTTATTAATGCTCTAGCGTTTTACTGGCTTTGAGGGAAGTAAATAAGCCAGGCTGTTATACTTCTGGAAGGCTTCTAGTCACTAACAGGTTTTTCCTAAAGTCAAAGGCTTCTACTTCTTAGTCACCAGTGCCACTGGGGAAAATTTGCATCCAAATGTAAACACCCGATTTCATTGTCTTGTCCATATCCTGTCCCCACTTCTGTCAATGCAGTTGTTTTAAACAGCATTTTGCTGTTTAAAACAGCTTTTTGCATGATGGGTGCACGGACTCTGATGTGTTTTTGGCTTCAAGTGGCTCAAGCTTTGGGTTAAACTGCTGCGGGTGCATGTCTGATCAGCGATCTGTGGTTTCCATGTTCTCGCAGCCCAACATGGCGAGACAGTATTCAAAGTGAGAAAGGGGCAGGAGTGGGAGCACACAGACAGGCTGGCAAGGGGTCCAGATGTACCCGGCCTCCTGGATGGCAGGAGCTCTTTGGCTCTGGGTAATTTACAGCTTGGGCTGTGTCACAAGCAGTCTCAGCCGACAGCGCTGAGAGGGGCTCAGTGCTGAGAAAGGCTCTTGCTAAATCAGTCTGTTGACTGTTCTCCGACTCCTGAACTAACAAGGAAAATATGTGAGGAAACCTGGCTTCAGTGGTGGCTGTTGCTGCAGAAGGTTCCTTGTCCTCCCGAGCTGCATTAGGTCTCTATGGCTTCTCTCTGCCAGGGTTTGGCTTTGCATTTCAGTAACCAGAAGGTGACATGCAGTATTTATGGAGCAAAAAACTGTGCAAAGGAAGTGGCTTATTCTACAGCAGCTGCTTTGAAATCCATAGCACTGAAATGAAAGCATAAACCAGCAAATTCCTCTTGCTTTTATACCTGATTAGCATCGAGCTGAAGGAGAATAACCCCAGTTCTCACACGGGACAGAGCAGAAGCCCACTGTCACAGATAAGTCACAGATAAGGGCTTGGAGGACCCCAGTGTGTCCCCAGGAATATAAGTGGTGAGATGACACCATTGAGCTTTCTCAACATATACATACACTGCAGAGATGCTGTGTTCTCACCAGCCATTGCTATCTTGTTCCATTCCCCCTCCATCTTCTTTTCTTTGCTTGTTGCAGAGACCAAGCAGTCTTGTGCCAGTTGAGAACAGGCCGAGGAGGCTTGCAAAACTGCAGTAGTGGGAACTTTCATGATTTTATTTTATTTTTGTTATAAGCCCTGTGGCATTTGATGTTCTTTTGCATAAATCCCAGCTGCTGGAAATGGGGGCACCAAGTGAAAGCTGAGACTTACATGCTATTAAAAAAAGTCTGGTTTGAGTCCTTATGGCTGGGCCATGTTTTAAAGCCTTTTTTCCTGAAGTACGATGTAGAACTTGGAAACAGAAAGGCAAATCCCCCTCACCCAACATATACAACTTTAAAAACAGACTTTTAAAAACTATTTTGTGACTGAGGAATGGGACTAAGGTATGGGTTTTGAATGCTTGGAATCAATGGTGCTGAATTTGTACTGAAGGTTATTAGTATGTGGGAAAGAAAAACAACCGACCTTGTGTATTTTGTCCTTCTTGAAGGCTATGTGGTTTGGGGATTTTTTCCCCTTCCAAAGCAACACAAAGACTGAAACCTCAAAGGAAGGGAGGAACTTTTGATCTCCTGCTTCTGAATATCCCTGCTGCTTCTGAGTGTCTCCTCTTGCAGACTGAGGAGCGAAAAGATGACCAGGGAGGAGAGTCTTATTTTTGGGATGATGAACTTGAACTTCCCTGTGGAAGATCTCTGCTCCCAGGGACAGTGGGTGCCTCCACTAAATAACCCAACACACTGCAGCAGCTGATCTGAGCAGCAGGGCAGGAGACCCGGGATCCCTTTTGCAGGAGCCTGTCAAGATGCTCCAGCATCGAGTCAGCAGGGTTTGCTGGAAGTGAGTTGAAATATCATTTGGCCCCAGGTGTTTAACCACAGGACTCTGCCGGTGGTGGTACAACTCTTCTAGTGAAGCACCGGGGAATTCTCTTCCCCCTCCTTCCTTTTCTATAAACTATGGTTGCTATAGCAAAGGGCCTTTTGAATAAACAGACATTTCCTGGAGATCAAAGCAAAGATCGCTGTACTGTGCAGGTAACCCTGCCTTGCCGGAGCATTTTGGAGATGGTTAATTTAATCAGCTTAGAGTTTCTTCTCGCTGGCCTGCTGTGTGGGTATGTAACTCATATAGCTTGCAGAGAGGCACCAGCTTTGTAGCTGGTCTTTGTACTTCCCTTAAAAAAGCGTTTTGCATTTTCTGTGGGCAGGCTCTGACCTGTTTAGCCAGGGACTTTTTGGATTGCTACCGCTTTGATATGGATGTTGACTGAAGACTTGGGCATTCTTGAAAATCCTGTATCGTGAAAAAATGTTCATTATCCCATGCACTTGACTGCTGGGCTATGTAAAGCATCTGCAGCTTTTGATTCTCTTAACTTATAAATACCTTCTCTTTAAAACAAACAAAAAAAGAAAGCTGATAACAGTATCGGGTTCCCTAAGGTTTTCCTTAGCAAAGGGAGGTTATTGCAACTTGCAGGGATGTCTCATGGGGTGAGCAGCCTGAGCTGTGGCTGGATGCTCGTGGGGGACCCCTTCACATGAATGCTGTACCAGACCAGGGCACTCCAGGCTTCTTGGTCACCTGTCCCTGGGCAGTCTGAGGGTTCTTTGTGTGCCTTTAAAAATTTTACTTGGCAGGAGAGTTGCAGTCTAAACTGACCCTAACTACTTAGCCTTGTGCTCCTGAAGCTTTGTACCAAACATCCCCCCAAAGTGCTTGAACAGTTGTTTGCAGTTCCTGAATGTTGAACTGCACGTACTGCTTGAGCACAATGGAGGAAAGACCCAGAAAAACAGGGTGATCCCAAACCTGCGAACTTCATTCAACAGCTAGCCAGTGCCCTAGAGGAACAACCCTTTTTTTTTCTCTTCTTCCTTTCCTCCAGCTGCAGAAATGTAAAGCCATGCTAGATTTGGCTGCACCCTGAGAGCACACAGCGCTGTGCTGCTGGCAGGGCCGTGCTCTGGTACCCATGAGCTGCTGCGGGATAAGCCCTGCTGGGCAAACTGACATGGGGGTGGTGGTCGCTGGACTGGTTTCTAAATTCCTACCAGCCCAGAATTTGGGCAGAACTGCAAAACAACCCCAGTTTCTGCAGGATGGGTAGGCAAGGAGCAGATGTGGGCAGATATCCGCACACATCAGAAAAGGCATCGCTGTGCCCCAGGAGGCTGGGAGTGTGGCAGGGATATCACTGTGTCCTTCCCTGTCCTTAGAGTCAGCTGGATGCACATCTTCTTGGCTGGTGCTGGGAACTGGAAAAAGCAGTGTAGCCTGGTGGTTTTTCTGTTGCTTCCCTGGGTTTCCAGGGTCAAGCAATTTGCTGTTCAGAGTAGTATAATTGACCTGAGTGGGTGAACATTTCTGCTCTGACCTTGGGGCTATGTCTTCGCTAGCCAAGATGCTGCTGAGCAGGTGTCTTCCCTCCCTGTCACCCGCTGTCTGCCTGAGAAGCAGTAAGGCTTCTCCCTGCCTTGCCTTTACACAGGTCATTTCTGCCTTTCCCGAAGACATGGAGGTCTAAGTCTTCTTCTGTCCTTCCCTCTGCTGTAAAGCTGAGCAGCAGGTTGCAGGAGACCAACACATCTGCTCTGTCTTATGAATGTGAGCTTTGGCATTCAGGTTCCTGGCAAGTCACTCGAAAGCCTATTCTGGGTAAAACTGGGGCTTTCCCTTAAAGCAGAAATGGAAATGGAGTGATTTTGATCAACCACTGAGAGTGACTTTTGCAGCAGGCAAATTATCATAGCCCAGCCAAATTCAAGAGCACTTCTGCAGGTAGCAACATGACAACACAAACTAGAATAGAAGCCTTTGTCTACCATCCTTTATACAGGATAACATTGCAAGAAAGCTCATTGAAGCAATAATAATGCCTTGTGATTATGTACTCTTGTCATCTATACACCATGGAATGCTTTTATAAAAGAGAACTGGTGTCATTATCCTGGTTATTAGAAGGGGGAGCAGAGGCACAGACAAGAATTTGCCTAAAGTTTACCCAGCAGGTAAATGGTACTTGGGAATAAGCCTGATGTGCTGAATCCGAGTCCAGGGTTATAACCATAAGGCCATAGTTTTATGAAAAGAAAGCACCAGGCAAATCAGTTTTCAAAGCACTTTAAAGCTCTTTTTTAGGAATGAATTGCAATAAACCACATCCCCACTTGGCTGACTTGCCAAGGGAAATGCTAAGGAACAATGTTTGCATATAAATGAATATTTATGAACTACCTGTCTATAAGAGACAGTGCCTTGAAACCTAGCTTCAGCCTACGTCTTGCAACAAGAGATAGATTGCAGGTTTAGACTTTGTAATTTTGTTTCAGGTATAGCCTGAAAGTTGTAATTTGGGAGGGAGGGGTGGCCTTCGCAGACCTTATGGCTTGGGGTGATTCCCATTGACTGCAGAGCCCTCACTGAAACAGTTAAATAGCAATACTCTCATCTTGTGTGATGAATTTAGGTACCTTGTGTTGTGAATCTAGGGATGATCAGAATAATAGTTTCTAGGGAGATACCAGGCAGCAGTGGAAAACTTGTAAGTCCTTTGCCACCCCTTCAACGAGTTGTCCTCCTGACCAGGCAAGGCTTTGAGGCTGCATTGGAACTGCTGGCTGTTAATAAAAGATGTCGGGAGACTTGTCCTGGGTCAAACTCCAGCTCTCACAGTGAGCTCTGCCCTTCTGAAATGCATCATCTATTTTAGATGCTGGCACAAACTTGGGGCACCTGAAATTCATGAATCTTCCCACTGAAGCGGCAACTTGTTCCTTTAAGCTACTTATATTTCAAACAATTTTCTGCATTTTGCTGCCCATCCAGTAACAAATGTTGCTGCTGAAGAGTGGCCTCTAAATGTTGATTAACTTGGTGAGAGGAGGGGAATCCCAGGCACAGCCCTCAAAAGCAGCGAAGGCTTTGCCCCATGCCTGGGCAGGCAGCCATTGCCTGCGTGTTTTTTCTGGTTTCTATAGCAAATGAGTGCTGGCCTTCTTCCTGCTGTCCCTGCTCCACAGAGCATGACACTGGGAGTGCTGAGTGCTTGGAGCTGATCTTGTTCTGGTCCTTGAAGGGAGAGCTCATGAACAAGCCTGTGGGTGATTCAATTAACCCTTCCTGCAGCACTTGGCATCCCAGGTACTGCTGCCTGGTTGTGGCCATGCTGACCCTCTCTGCTCTGCATCTTGAGGCAGTTTGCGTTCCTGGCCACAAGTGTTCTTAGATTCTCCTTCTTCTGGAATGCTGGTTAGCAAGTCGGGATGGGGAATTCAATGGGGTTGAATATCAGCCGTTGTCAAAAGAATCACACAGGGCATTCAGTTTCTAGTAGGGGGAAGGATGCTTTTTACAATGTCAAAACCAACTGGTAAACTTAAAGGAGTTTTGATTTGTTCTGCCAAGATTTCAGTAGGAATGGTAATATTTCTGCCAACCTGTGGGGAAGTAGTTCAAGGAAATATTTTGTCATCTCAGAATGATTTAGATGTGAAGAACTCATCCCTAGTCTCCCTATGATCAGCAGGGAGCTCTGCATTTCAGGAGGAGTATGCAGCCTTACCTAACTTTGTCCTCGATAAAACTTTCCTGCTTTGAAACTCTGTAAGACTCATGTTTTCTCACTTGATGCCCTGCATCTTTTTCGCCCCACTGCTTACGGGGACAGACTTTTTGTTTTTGTTTTTTTTTTTCAATTATTTCAAATACTTTCCTCTGTAGGTTACTTTGTTCAAAAAAGGGGGAGAAAAGTTTATTATACATAAAGTCTCTGAATAGCGTCCTTGTCTATAAGGGAAAATTGGCAAGCTTGGAGCACTCTCTTACAGAGAGCTAATTATTTCGCTTCCACCTACAGCATACTTGCCATGTCAGACAAGCTGTTGACGTTTGTGCTGTGGCAGCGAAGAGGCTTCTGGTGGCTTCTGTATTGTTTTATGGCCTCTCCAGTGTGTGTTGAGGGCTGGCTGCAGCCGGGGGAGTGCAGAGCTGGTGGCTTTTGCAGGCACTGATGACATTTGGGTGTTCATCCCCTCATGCGGTAGTGGAATGATGGCCTTGTGGGGCTCTAGAAATGAGGTTGGGAAGAACAGCATGTCCCCTCGGTGCATAGCAGGCTGCTGTAGTTTCTTGCCCTTTCTCCAGCCTCCAGCAAACAGCCGGAGCAGCTCAACCTTGCTTTGAATCACCCCATCTGGCTCACAAGCCATGCTGGCATAATCTGTTCCCCATTTTCCTCCAGCCCTTGAGCATGTGTTGGGTGAAAAGTGTTGGGCAGGAGGGTGGTGGGGAAAGTGCCAAGTTAAGCGGGCGTAGGAATGAGATCCACCTCCTCACTCTGTTCCATAAATGTAAACTTAATCCTTGGACTTTGGTCAGAGCAGTGCAGGCAGGCTAAGATAATGGGGACACTTGACATGCTTGCAAACAAAACTTCACTGGGCAACATGGCCCTTGATTTTAAAAGAGAGAATAGATCTGACCAAATGGTATTTAAAAACCAAGGTGGTGCTCCCCAAAACCAGTCCCTGTGGTCTTGCATGCCTCTGTGCTACAGAGGGAAGAGGGGAGCTGCTTCTGGGAGGGCTGATCCAGCATTGCTTGTCTTGCCTCCTCTTGCAGCCAGCAGGACAGCATAGCTTCGCTGTTAACCACCAGAACTTGGGTTCAGATGTCAAACACATGGAGTAAAGGACATGCCCCTTGACCCTGACTAAATGCAGTTTCTGTGCCTAAATATATCGCTGCATTCTTTCCAGCAGTGAGGAACAGCTCTTTCCTCTGGGGTTTGAGTTGCTCAGAAGCTGAAGCCCCTTTCTCTGTCCTGGGAGGTAGAGATGTGTCCAAAGTTTTTGCTGGAGCCATGAGGATGGGCTCAGCCAAGGAGACATGATGGGTTTGGAGGTAGAAGGGATAGAGCCAAGTGGCTCTTCACCCCATGTGTGTTTGGAAGCCACAACGAATAAGCAAGGCTGGATATGAACTGTTCATGAGGAGAGCGTCTGGGCTATAGCTGGGCTGTGCAGGTGGTGCTGGCATCTCAGGGTATGTGTGGAGGTTGCCCTCCACGTCCCAGATGGCCCCTTTGTGTGGAGGACTGTGCTTTGCCTGTGTGCCTCTGGCACAGAGTGATTTCACAACGGAGCTTGAGGTCCAGATCCATCATTTGTCTGGGCAGCTTTTGGAAAAATGGCCATCTATGGTCTTTGTGATACACTTCATATTTGCTGCAGCCAGTGTTGCTAGACCAGGGGTGTACCCCCCCCATGGGTTTTGTGCAGCTCTTGGCCCCTGGTCCAAAAGCTCCTGACCTTGTCTGAGTCCTCTTGGTGCTGCAGTAACATGCAGAGTTTGGAAACAGAGCTAACTGGTGCCTCTATCCTTCATTTTCTGTGGCATGTGTATTATGGGGCTGAGCAGTAGCGTGGGATGGTCACCAGCAAGCTGCTGGGTGACTTTGATACTGAAGAACTGGATGGGAAAGCTGGTGTTCAGTAGCTAGTGAACAACTGTTGTGGGTAATGGGGCAGGAAACTGTTTGTTCTTCTAGAGCCAGGACTGAGGGCTGTAGGAAGATGCTTTCCTGGGCTTGCTCCTTCTCCTCTCCTTCTGAGTCAAGACCAAAAGCCCTAGAGATCGTCTGAGCTCTCTGCTTCCCACCACTCCTGCAGGGCTCGGGAAGGAGCCTGTCTCGCCTGAGCTGTGTGATCCAAATGCTGGGAGGAGAGACTTGTCTTGCTGTGACTCCTCCATACCCCGAAGTCTGAACTGTTTCCTCTCGCTGCCTGCAATGCCAGGGGAGTCATCCTGTGCTACTGCTGCTGTGGTGCCACTGTGGGCTGTGAGAGAGTCCTCTGGGAGCTGCTCCTGCCGTGGTCCTGCTCTGGGCTCTGTGCGCTGAAGGGAGACTATCCTTCAGCAAAGCCAGGAAATGTTTTGGGTGGATTGGAGTAGCTCACACAGGGGTGCTGTTCCCAAGGTGGTCTTCTCCTGTGCTGCTGGGGAGGAGTATGAGGTCCGGCATGGCACTGGCACCGCAGGACACCCACCTGCGTCTCTGCTCTGTAGGGGTAGAGGAGGAGGAAGGTACCCCAGGCTGTGGCTTCATTTCCGATGGCGGAAGGGCGGCACCGGGTTTTGTGGCCAAGGCCTTTGCCCTTGGTGGCCCCGGTGCAGGGAGCTCAGTGAGCCATCCCCATGGGACTGGGGGTTCTGTGGGAGGGACTGACCTGCCTATGCCCCACTGGAGGGCCAGCAGCAGGGGCTGGTGAGGAGAGGAGAAGGGCTCTGCAGCCACAAAGGCAGAGACTGTTACTCAATGTATCTGTTGAAATTGAGGCAGTGATACATGCCTTGTGGTTTCCACCCGAGGTGATGCTGCCTCGAAGTGCTGCCTCGGCTGCCTTCTCGCCTCTCAGGCACCAGTTTCGCTGCAGTGGGAGGAGGACCCAAACTTCCTCCTTTGGGCAATCCCCTTACAGAAAAGTAGGGTCTGCTCTCTTGCTATAGCCTAAAAAGTAGCTTTGTAAAATTCACCATAACGGGGTTTCTTTCCCCCTTTCCTCCCATACCCCAGCCTGAGCAGGGTCATCTTGCTCCCTTGTGCTGGGGCTTGCGGGGCTCAGCAAGCTGGTGGCTCCTGCATGACATGACTTCAGAAGTGATGTCCATTGCCTGGATGTGCTAGGAGAAAGAGTGGGCTTTGGCTCGCAGCATCACTGACTCAGGAGACCGGCCCAGCAGTCAGGGTGATGGCAGTGGCAGGCATTGTGGGGGCATGCTGACACAGTGCCTGTGGACATCGAGATTTTGTAGGTGGGAGTCCCTGTTAATTGTTCAGCACCGTCCTTCCCACCCACCCTTCACATCTCTCTCTGGAGGCAGCCAGGGCCCCCAACTCACTCTGGCTCTTTCTCTTCTTTTCTTTCCTTTTGTTGAATTTTTGCTTAACACAAAGGATTTCTGCCCCCCCACCCCACTGGGCTGCCGCTGAATCACACGAACAGTTGCTGTTTGCTGCGTTTCTTCCACTTTCCCTGTAAGTGAGTGGGTGATGCCAGCAAAGCCTCACTCTCCGCACTGCAGTACCCACACAGGCACGGCTGTCCCCAGCTCCTTCCTCTTCCCTCTTCCTCCCGAGTCTGCATATGGGGGACAGCCCAGGGACCCACGGCCCTCCTCCCACTACAGTCTCCCTGCAATGGCAACCCCGCACGGGGAAGGACCAAAACTTCTGGTGGTGGGCATGGCTGGGGCCAGCTGTGGCACACCCTGCTCCTTCTCCATGCCCTACTCGAAGTCAGAGAACACCGAGGTGGAAGTGACTGCTGCTAATGGCAGCATGGCCCCAGGAGCTTTGTTGCCAACTCAGCATCCTGGAGAGCAGGGAGGTGGAATGGGTGTGAGCGCTGGCAAGGAGGCAACCTGGAGAACATTTACCTTCACCAGCTTGGTCTATAAATGGAGCATAGTTTTCTACATTCACTTTTCTTATCTCTCCAGTCTGTCTGTGCTAATATAAGGCAGCAAAGCTGGTGGCTGTGCCAGAGGGTGCTTTCTGCTGTGGGTGCCGAGGACTCTCCCAGGTTGCCCCATGAATGTGGCAGAGCTATGAGGCTATGCATGAGCAAGGGAGGCTGAAGGAGCATCAGGATGCTATGGGTTACCTTCTCCCTGGTGGCAGGCAGCTGCTTAAACAAAATGAAACCCACTGCTGCAGATTAGGAAATTGCTGAAGTACTTCAGTTTTGAAGCAGTTTCTGGGCCAGGCAGGATGGATCTGAGGGCAGATGGATCCTGGGGACAAAGGCAACCTCCAGTGCCTGCTGGTGCTGATGCTCAGGGCTCAGTGCAAAGGGAGGTGGCTGGGTGGTTGCAGTGCCTATCATGATGTGCACCCATGTAGTAATGGCCTTGGTGCTCTGGAGCAGCACTGTGACTCCAAAGCAATTAGGCTATTCAATGTGCAGCTGCAAAAGCAGCAAAGTCACAGGAAAAGCCTGAGGCGCCCAGCACCTCCAGTGATGTGGGAGTTACTGGGCTGCTAGCCAAGGGCTCCTCCATCCTAAGGGGACCTGGTGGCCTCCTGACACTGCCTGCTCCGCTCATGTGAAATGCGGGGCTGCCCAGGGCCACCGTAGCTGAGATGAGCTGCCCCCGATTTTCCCAGCTGATAGTTTTGTTTGTTTTTGTTTTAATCTCCCCTCCTCTCCCTTTTTTCGCTGGAAGAGGCATTTCTCCAATACTGCTGCAGAGGGAACAGTTCATGGGCCTCTGCCCTCTGACATGCCAATCAGTTGAGTAAGAGCTGGGCTGAGGGTGTGTCTTTGCCTCTTAATTGGGCTTCAACTGCAAACCTCAGTTCAGGGACATCAGCTGTTCCACCCTTGGCAACTGTGCAGTGTTTGGTAAAAATACCTTTCCAGATAAGCTTTTAAAATTCTTTTTTCCTTCTAATGTTGTAGAAAGTTCTAGGAGTTTGAACACACCTAATAAGCAGGACCAGTCCTGCCCAAGGTGAGAGGAGTGAGCAGGCCCTTGGTCCTACCCTGAGGATTGTGGTACCTGGGCAGGGCATGCTGCTCCTGGTTTGTTAGATCTAGAAACTGCACTGGGCTCTAATCCATCCTTGGTTTGTTTTCTGGGTTGGGGTCCCTCTGGCCCTTGCCTAGCGTAACATGCTAGGGGGGATTCTTCTGGCACAGTGTCCGAGCTGCTGTCTTGAGCTGCAAAGTCATACAATGCATTGTTATAATGTGTGGTGCCCCCTCACTTGGGTACAACTTGAAGACCTGCATCTTTAAGAGCACTTAATGTAAGCCATAGCTGTTTCATACATATGTATGTATATTTATTCTCCTGGGCAGTCCCAGGCTCAATGGACTCTGCTTCCTCTACACCCGTGCAGTCATTTATTACTTGAGCAGCCCAGAAAAGAGACCCAGCCCCTTCTGAGTGCCCTGCTCTCACTTGGGCTACAAAATGCTTCTAGGTCCTGCTGTGCCTAAAGGCAGGTTTAGAATGGGAAGGATCAAGGTCACCAGCAAAGCCCTTTAACTTAGGTGGTGTTCTGCTTTCAAATTTAAGTTTAATTTTGCCAGTGCAAAAGTTTATTGAAAGGAAAAGATTGTTGCTTCTACATGCAGATGTCTTCATTCATGCTGTTTCACTAAAGGTATAGGAGAAAAAGGCCCATTTTTTTTTTTAATAGCAGTACTCATGCTGTGGTATGAAGGTTTTGAGAGGTAGCAAGAGCAACTTCCTTCCTATGTCTATAAACCAGCTACCCAAGTCCATCCCTGTCGAGCTGCGAACGAGCCCAGTGTGGCGGCTGGATTTCTTGGCTGTGGTGTCAGAGCTGAGACTGCGAGGCTCTGGCTGTGCTGGAAGACAGCTGTCAGTCATTCGTGTTGCTCAGAAAGCTCCGTGATGGGAGCTAGTGGCAAATTTTGCATGTGCCTGCAAGGTGTTGCAACTGCCTATGGACTGAAAGCTAAAATGCCCATAGTGCATAATCCCTGGAATTTATAGCAGCTTTGGAGTGGCAGCAGGTGGGAGAGCTCCTGTGACTGCTGTGTGTTCCCCCCAGCAGCCCAGCACAGCTTTCAATGCGGAAGTCCCTGGATTTTTTTGTGCAGAGGAAATAATTATAAACAGGATGTGTGCTCCAACCCTGCTGCAGGCTCTGCAGCGGGTACTCAGACTTCCCTCACTCAGACCCCTATTGGAAGGAGGAGATGTGGGTGTTCCCCATGGCTCTAATTAGTGCAAAGGAGCTGCTTTCAGGATGTCAGCATTGGGGCAGAGACCCCCACAGGTCTCGTATCTCTAGTTCACAAGACAGCGGGAGCCTTTTTGGGTCGCAGTGTGTGAAGCCTCTGTTTTGTGGTGTTCCTCATTGAGCCCTGTTCTGGGTTGCGCAGGTCACAGGGCGGCCAAGCACAATGCAGGCAGCAGCCCAGTGAGGGGTGTTGAGGGGTGTTAAGGGGTGAAGGGCAGCGCTGAGATTGGCACTGTCACTAGAACAGGTCCTGCTCCAGCAGTGGCTTGTGGACACCTCAGAAAAGGAGTAGTCAGCCCATATATTAAAGCATGTGGAAACAGTCCTAAGCAAAGAGTGAAACTCTTTGCAGCCCTTGGGTAAGTCAGCAGCCTACTGGGTGCACAGGCTCTTGTCAACCACTGTCTTCTAGGATCCACCCAACTCATTCCTCATTGCGACTGGAGCAACAGGCTGCCCACCCCAGGGTGTCAGTGACCACCCGACCATCCCATCTTTCCACTGTGGCTCTGGGAAAGGTGCCTGCACAGCCTCTGCTCTCCATGAGCATCCTGCATCCCCCAGCTCTCACACAGACAGCTGTGTGCTGCTGCCACTCAGCTGCCTTCATACCTGCTTCAATGGCAAAATGTTTTTCAGGCTGGCCCTGCTCCTGGAAGGAACTGCGCATGGTGTGTGAGTGATGGGATTGCCAGTCGTATTTGTTTAAATCAAATTTTCTGCACTGAAACTAGCCCATTAGGTTTTTGAATATTCAGACAATCTGACCACACCCATAATTATTCTTTGGCATCTCTGCCCTTGTTGCAAATGCATATTTTTACATTTTCCGTGTTTCTCATGTTCCCGGTACTTGGCTTGCAGCCTACTGTGCCTGCGTAAACATACGTGGTTGCACTGGTTCAGATGGACTGATTTCCCTAATCGTCTCATTGCTAGACTGCAAACCCAAGTGAAACTGTGTAAGGTGAAATGCATCCCACACAGCTGGAGAGCAGGGTGCATTGTGCTTGGCCTTTCCCCATTTAAAAGCTCAGTGTGTCTGACCAGGGCACATTTTGGCTGTGCCAGCCATGCCCCTGGTAGGAAACCTTAACACAGCATCTGCTCAGGGCTACCTGGGGCTCTGCTGACTGGAGTGGCTGTGGCTGTCACCCAGCTGGCTGCCCTCTTTGCATCTCACCCTTCAAAATTAAAATCACGTTTCTCAGTCTGGAGGATGTGTAAGAGGAGCTGTGTGAGGTGCCAGGGGACTTCATTTAGTTGGGACACAGAAAGAAGCAGAAGCTGTAAAGCTGCTTGCTGAGCGTCAGCAATGAAAGCACCTGAGTCAGCTAGATGGCAAAGGCCATGTTAGCAGCTGATTTGAGCTGGGTTGTTTTGAAGTGTTGGAACTGTTTGAATTCAAGAGCTGAGCCTGGTAGTATGGACAAGCTTATCATCAGGCTTCCTCTACTGACTGAATGTAAGTGAGGCTGTTGCTTGAACCTGGAGACCACCCTCTTTGAGTGGGTGGCTTCCCGAGGCACCTGGATCTGCAGGAGCAGGAAAAGGTTGCTTATGTGAGGTGAACAAAGCCTTGGACTGCAATTCACTGATGAGGTGGGATCAATCATTTATAGGGGCAGGTTTTCTACCAGGCAGAGCAGCACAAAGCTGCGATACTCAGACTTATATGGGATCAGGTCTGCGCTGTCTTTCTGCAGCCACTGCAAACCCTGTGTCATGGGCTCAGGTAATGTAGCCAGTGGTTGCCCGCTCTTGGCTGATCTGGGCTAGTGGCAATTTGGATGGTCTGGCAGAGAGCAGGTCTCACAGGTGGGATCGTGGCATCACTGTGTGGAGGTACCATCATCAGGCGGGCTGTGCCAGCAGAGCCCACACATCCCCTCAGCCTCCCAGAGTGAGGGAAAGTCATTACCCTTCCACTTGGCAGGTTGGCAGTGGTGTAGGGCTTGTTTGGTGTTTGCTTTTGTCACCTCAGGCTCTGAGGAACCCAGGAAGGGCTGGTGTCTACTAGTGGTGTTAATCTGCTCTGATGAATGTGATGAGAAAAGCTATAAAAATATGTTTGAAATCAGCCTCCTAAAGCTGCACTGGGGTCGTGATGGGGCACAGGAGCCTGGGGAGATCATAACAGAAGGCAATCTTGCCTTTCTGTTTGCTAGTGAAGCTGCTGATGATCTGGTTCAAGGTATAAACCCAAGCAAGGAAAAACATGTTGACACAGCCCATTTGTGCGAGGGCTCTGCTGTTCTGTTGACTTCCCCCCTGCCAGGCTTCTGCTCAGCTCCAAGGCAGCACAGATTTCTTCTCCTGGTTTGCGAATGGTTCAAATATCTTCCCAATTGCTTCTTTTAATCTGCCTGCTTCAAGTGCTTTCACAGCCCTGGCCTCTAGTTATTCTTCTCTGCTTCCTCTAACGGTGCATGTGTTGTGCTGCCCAACCTGCCTGGGTTTCTTTTCTCAGCATTGTCTCCCCTCTGACTCTTGGACCTGGGCCGATTCTTGCAGAGCAATTAAAGGTTTACTGCATCCCAACACCTGATCCTGCTCCCCCTTCTCCTTCAAAACAAATCAGTTGTGTCTTCCACCATAATCCAAGTTGATAGTAGCATTTTCCTTGTCCCTGTGTAGGAGCCGCAGGACAAAAGAGTGGGATGTGGCTTGCCTGGAACTGCAGGATTAGACCATAGGAAAGAGGGAGCTTGAATCTTCTACCCTGGGCTCCAGGTCCAGTGCTTAGAGCTGCATTGAATAACATGACCTCTGCTTGAAGGGCTTAGGGAGCTGTGCTGGTAAACACCGCCTTTGGTTTGTTCAGTCGTTGTCCTCAAAATAAACTCTAGCATTTCACCTCTCTGGTATGTTGCCCTGTGTCACCTCGACAAGGAGAAGAGTTTGTCAGGGAGGTGAAGCATCTCTTGTCTCTTGTAACCCCTGACTGCTTGGAGGTTTAATCTGTTTGTCTGAGCAGCTTCGTCTGCCCTGAAGGGGAGTGGGGAGCGGGAGCTGACACCAAACTCCGTTTCAGGAACAGCCCTGGCTGAGTTTGCACAGAGGTGAGGGGGAAGAGGACCTGTGTCCCTGAGGTGCTGGGGAAGGGCCCACCGAGTGGGTGCTACCCACCCTGTCAGGGAGACAGCAGGGGCCAGGCAGGCAGGGGTGGAGGACTGGCAGGACTCTGTGCATGTACCTGCATCAATCTGGTGAATGTACTTGACCTCCTTATTGACGTAGTTTCCTATCAAATTGCTCAAAATCAAGAGAGCGATGAACTACTGAGCAATGAGGGGGGAAGTAAAAAAAAAAAAAAAAAAAAGGACCCAGCAGCCCTCCCAGTCTCTCATTCATCAAATAAAATCCTGCCTGATTTCTGCCCGCCACGTCAGCTTCCAGCTATGACAGCTATCTCATCCCCTTGGCCAGGCCGCTCTCTGGAGCAGCCCTTGCTCCAAAATGCAATGGGAGAGATGTAAACAGAGAGGAATCCGGAGCTGAAGCTGGCTGCTCGGGGTGGGTGTTCAGGTACTGGCCCGGGCATGACTGCTGGGGCTGTTGCAGTGATGGGAACGGTCCCCCTGAGAGGGCTGTTGTGGGCAGTGTGCAGGATCTGGCCCCACGGCCTGGGGATGGTTCCTTGGGGATGTGTCCTGGGGAGCACAGAAACTTTTGCATCCCTGTGTGAGGAAAAGGGGCAGCTTTGCCATGTGCAGAAGCAAAACCCAATGCTTTTATCTTGTCTTCCTTCCCCAGTGGGTCTTGATCAGTAAGATGTGGAACTGACTTTAATTCTTCTCTCTTTGTTTCCCCAGATCATGATTGAATTCTGCCCAGGCGGGGCGGTGGATGCCACCATGCTGGGTGAGTGCAGCACGGTTCTGGGCTTTTCTTTGTGCTTAGGTTGGTGCCCACAAGGTATTTCCAGCCTTCTGGCATGCTTTCGGGGAAACCTTTGGACATGGGTGCCCCAGCTTCTCCAGCTACTCTTTCTCTCCCATAAGTTTGCCTATTTTCATACCTGGAGCAGAAGGAGTGGCAGCCCTGGGGCATTTCTTGTGCTACTTTGATGTCCTTTTGTGATTTAAATGCTGCTGGGATCAGCAGATCACAAGGTGTGGGGAGAAGGGAGAGTCTGGCTGGAGGGGAAAGATGGCTTTAAATATTTATCTGCTGGAGGCATGGAGTACTTAGGATCCTGTTCCCACAGCTTCCCTGGAAGGGCAGTGGGGCTGAGATGTTTAATCTGGGCTCCTGTCACGATGAATCTTCCAGGATCTTCTTGCTGACTTCTCCATATGGTATCAGTCTTCTGTTGAAGCAGCAGAGGGTCCGAATAAAAGGCATTTTGCAGCAATTTCAGGAATGCCCCCATTTTTTACTCCTCCCTTCCACACATACCTGCTGGGACTGGGAGTGTGTGGGTGTGGCCCAAAACAGCCCTGGCTGGTGCCACAGCCCCTCTGTGCCAGGGCTGCATGGGCTCTGGGGTAGGGTGACATCCTCTCTGCACAGCGAATGAAGATCTCTACATCCTCTTGCCTGGAGCCCCTGGGACAGAGCTGCATCTCCCTGGGGGTTACTCCCTTTCAGCTCTGATATTTCCAAAGGCCTCACTTTCTTTTTATTTCCAGGAAAAGTATGGACTCAAATTTGTCATCTTTGATTCAGCCCCTAAAACTTTGGGCCTCCTTTTGGGAACTTATTTAAAGCAGGTCCAAATCACCACATGAAAAAATAACTTTTCTGAAGTGCTGGAGGAAATTAAGCCTTCCCTCTGAAAAACCTCAACAGGGGTGCCCTGTCTCTTGCGACATGAAAACCCCCTGAGTATTTGTGGGGTTGTGTTCATGGCAGTTGTTCTCTGGAGGACCTGGGAGGGGGAACATAGAAAACTGTGAGCAAGTGGCCTGGCTATAGTGCTGTCTCCCCTGGAGTAAGGGGCAGAAGGAAGCTCAGGAATGCTGCCAGCATTAGTAAATTCAGAGCCACTGAAGGCTGGGTCTGCTCTGCTGCTCGCTCAGCTGTGCTGGAGGCGGGATCTGCACTGCAAAGGGCTCACAGAGGGAGGGAGGGAAGCTTGGACGATGCTAACCATCTGGAAGTGTGATGGTTTGCAGAGCTGTCGCCTTGGAAAGTAGTCTCAGATGGTGAAGGTGACCAGGCAGAGCTCAGCAGGAAGGTAATGACAGTGGTTGTATGTCCCTGCAAGCTTCACAAATAGGGGCAGACATTAGGATATGAACTGGTATGCTAGCACCTGATGCTACCCGAAAAACCAGCTCAGAGCAGTGGATAGGGATAGTGCTGGGAGCATTTTATTGCTTGTTGCTTCCGGAAGTGGTGTATCCCTCAATGTATGCGGGGTTATGCTGCACCTCCACAGCAGGGGTAGCTCTGAGGGGGATGAGAGCATGGCTGCATATGGAGCTGCTGATTGTTCATGCCTGTGTTTGACCATGCTGCTGCTTGCAGCCAAGTTCAGCTCCCCCCTCTCTGCAGCATCATCCCCACACTGGGAGAGACTCAGCTTGTCTGTGGGGACCCATTTCCCAAATCGACAGGGAATTTGCAGCTCAGACCCCCATTGCAAGCATTCTGGCTACCCCTCCTCATCCCCTTCCTCCGCTGTTCCTGTGCCAGATGCCTCAGCCATGCATCCTTAGGAGGGAGCTATAAACTGGCAGCCCCAGGCAGGCGGGCATTGAGCTATGAGTGCTAGCTTAGGGAATAAACTATCTTAACGAGCTGATTTGCATCAGTCTCCCATTGCTTTGACACATAGATGGTGGTTTTTAAATGGTCTGCTGGACAGCCTGTGCTGCCTTGCTGTTCAGGTGGAGCATTGTTCAAATCCCTATCCTGTTCAATGGCTCTCTCCATCCCAACAGAGCTGGACCGGGGCCTGACTGAACCTCAGATTCAGGTGATTTGCCGCCAGATGTTGGAAGCCCTCCACTACCTCCACAACAAAAAGATCATCCACCGTGACCTGAAGGCAGGCAACGTGCTCCTCACCCAGGATGGGGACATCAAGCTTGGTGAGCTAGGACTGCAGCAGGCGCTTGTGTGGCCGAGCTCGCTGGGAGAGTGGCCATGGGCGATGGTGCTGCTCGGGACCATTTCATGCTACACTAATGGCAGCCGCATGCTGCTGGGAGCTGGATGGTAGTGTTCGGCTATACCCAGGCATGGCAGGGGATTGACAGATGCTCTTTGCCTTCTGCCCTGCCCACAGAACATCAGCTGCATGTCTGGCTGATGAGCTCAGGCAGCAGATGATGGAGGAAAACTTCATATTTTTTCCCACTTGTGCTGGGAGGCCAAATCTACCATTGAGCTGTGTGCTGTGCTTAATACCCAGCCAGGCACCAAGACTCCCCGAGCCACAGCCATGCTCGGGCCCTTGATGGACTTTCTTTTCCTGAATTTGTTTAATCCCTCTTTGAATGCATTTTTAAATGCTTTTTGGCCTGCTGAGCATCCTGTGCAGGGTGCCAGTTGGCAGGGCTGGGAGCTGGAAGAGCTTGTCCTATCTCCAGAGCTGTTCTGATGGTGACAGGGCAAGTTTTGCCAAAGGGTTGCTTTGCCAGCTCGCCATGGACTTGAGTGAAATTGGCATCAAGCTACCTGCTGGGGGATGAGAAGGCAGCTTTGTGTGTAGGGACTGGTCAGGAAAGTGCGGATCTCCTTTTGGACTCTGGCGAGGGGTGCTGGCAGCTGTGGGGTGTTCCTGGGACATGTTTGTGGGTGCTGATGGAGACTAGGCAGCCTAGGAAGATAGAAATCTTCCTGTGATCATGGATTGTATTCCAGTGTAAAAACATTCTGCTGGCTTGGGCCAAGGCTGACTCACAGTTGGGGATACCCTGAGCCCAGGATGCAGATGGATAACAGCTCTTCCAGAAGTCATCAGAGCTATCTCAAAGAGTAAACTGACCTGGAGTGAGCTCTGTACCCTCTGCAGGTCTTACCAATTTGATTTGGGTTGGATTGGCTTCAGCAGCTCTCTATAGAACAGACAAAATCAGGGAAAGGCATCATGCTGTGGCTTCTGTGCGTGGGGCTGAAGGGAAGAGAAGGAATCCAACACCACTTTGGGTTTTCTGATGTAAAATGAGACTTTTTGCTGTGGAATAGAAGTCCTGAAAGTAATCTGCTATGAAGCTGCTTTTGTTTGTGGAAAAGATCTCAACTTCCATCTAGATGTGTAGGGTTTGGGTTACAGTAGAGGTGGCTTGTTATGCCCCTGTCTTATAGTACATGGGAGGGGAAGGTCCCTGGTGGTTCTGTACTCAAAAGCAAATTTAGTTTCTGATGCTCAGTTTAGAGGAAACAGCATGTTTTATCATGTTCTTGCCTTAAATGTGTGTTTGCTTTTAAATCTGCATTTCAGCCAAGTGTGCTAATTCAGAAGAGTCTTTCAGTTTTCCTATGGCATCTAATTTTACTGCTCTTTGCAGCTGACTTTGGAGTGTCTGCCAAAAATATGAAAACACTGCAGAAGCGAGACTCCTTTATTGGGACCCCTTACTGGTGAGTGACCTGCTTACTAAGAAATCCCATGTTCATGAGGAGCTTCACTGTTCTGAAAACCAGACTTGCTCAGAAACAGAGAGCTGATGGCCTTTGGGATGTGTTGGACCATAGTGCCTTATCGAGCATGGGTGAAAGGGTTTTAACAAGGAGTCTTGGCCAGTGTCCACACGTGCAAGAGTTTCCCTTGCCTGAAGGGAGCTGTGAGCAGCCTCAGTGGTGTGGGAGCATTGCCTTGTGTCATGGTGCCCTGAGCCAGACGAGGGGCCACCATGCTCCAGGCTTGGAGGAGTAAGGGACACACGTATGCTCGCGTGTGTGCACTCCCCCCCACCCCAGGGGGTAGGGTGGGCTTTGAAGCAACTCCAAGCACATGGGAATGACTCTTCGCTCCAGAAATGCAATCTCTAAATCACTCGAGTTGCTGAAGGAATGGAATCGGCAAGGATTAATTTATTGTCTGAAGCAACATCCGCGCCAGATGTCAATGGCCTGGGGGTTTCCACGGGCTGCCTGGGCTGTCTTGGCTGGTCTGCAGAAGAGGGAGGGGGTTGAACCTTTTAGAAAAGATGCTGTGTCTTCTGAAACCCAGAGTTAGGTGGAAAGGCTGTTTTTTACTGCAATGCTGTGGATTACTTAAAGCATTTAATTGCTGCTGCAAGGCTCACATTGTGTGGCAGTGGTGTCATCCCTCTCCATCCCTGCTTCTTGCTCTGCTCCTTGCAGGATGGCCCCAGAGGTGGTGATGTGTGAGACAATGAAGGACACTCCATATGACTACAAGGCAGACATCTGGTCCCTGGGAATCACGCTGATTGAAATGGCCCAGATCGAGCCACCCCATCATGAGCTCAACCCCATGAGAGTCCTGCTGAAGATTGCCAAGTCTGACCCCCCCACACTCAGCTGCCCTTCCAAATGGTGAGGGGTTTGGGGCAGCAGAGTACATGTTTCCCGCCTTATACAGTATTTCAAGAGAGTAAAAAAAAGTCTTTTCTAGCAGTATTGTTTGAGAACCCAGCGTAGGATTCTAGCTGTATTCCAGGTCCAGCCATGTGCTGGGAGCCCGGAGAGGGGGCTGAGGGCAGACTGCTCAGCGCTCCTGTGCCGTGACCCTGCTGATGTGTGCAGGCAACACTGGGGGAGCTGCTGCCCACCCACAGTCCTGCTGAAGCCAGGATGTTCCCTTGGCTGTTTTCAAAACATCCCGGTCTTGTAGGAAATGCAGATTTTCCTCTAAACCTGGAGATGGCCAAGAGGTCTCGAATTTCTTTCCTGGAGTCTGGAAAGCCTCTTCTGCATTTAAAAAATTCCAATCAGTTGATTAAAAAAAAAATTTAAAAAAATTATTATAAAACCCACTGCATGATAGCCAGCATCAAATTACTGGGAGAGCAGTGGAGCCACAAGCACTGTAACAGTGGTTCAGGTGGCAGGCAGGAGCCCAGCGATAAAAGCCAGTAGGCAGGGTGGGAGCGCTTCCTCAGGAATGGCTCAGAAGCCAGAACTGCATCAGGGATGCTCTGTATCTCTGAGCTGCGCTTTGCAGGCTGAGGGTGCCCTCCTATGGGGTTCCTGGTCCTTCACAGCCATCCTTTCACACTGCAACTATGGGGATGGGTCCTGGAGCATCCTTGTCCGCAAGCAGCTCCACACATGGGCTCCCTTTGGAGGATAACTGCTCATGTCCTCTCCTGTCTCTCCACCTTGGCCCTGGGGCACAGTGGCTCAGTCCTGCCATCTGTTGCCATCGCAGGTAAGGCAAAATCGAGTCCCTTGCTTGACCACATTGCCGATTCTTTTATAAATAATCAGAATCACTGAGCATAGGGTTTCCCATGCTGGGAGTGAAACTGTGGTGATTATGGCCAGTTGCAAACTGGGACACAACCTGCAAAGGCATCGTGCAGACCCCTGTGACATTTGAGGCCTTTCCTTCTTCTGAGCTTCTCACCAATGACTGTGTTTTAAGGTCCCTGGAGTTCAGAGACTTCCTGAAGAAGGCGCTGGACAAGAACCCGGAGACCCGGCCCAGTGCTGCCCAGCTGCTGGAGGTAGGGACCTGGGCTGGGTCTGCAGCTGGTGTCTGTGTCTACCTGGGTCTGCGTGTGTCCAAACCACCTGCTTCTCTACAGCCCAATACTCCTTAAGGAGGGTGAAAAATAGGTGTTGAGCCCCAGACTGGTTTAATATTACTTTTTTGACTTGTTTAGAAAGTTCATAGTACTTTTCAGCCACTAAAATGCTCTGAAAAGGAAGAATAATTTTTTTCCCTTGGAGCAAACTGCAGAGCCTCTGTGGATACTAGCTGGAGTAGAAATGGCTCCTATTGCATTAAAGTGCCCATGTAGCAGCCATCTTGGATTATACTTGCTTATCCTGCTTTAAATTCAACTCTTTTCCTCCTGTCTGCTTCCCAAAATAATAGCAAAAACCTGGATGATGGTTTTCATCGCTGACTGCAGATGCTCTCACTCTGCAGCACTGGCACACTGGCTGCACACTTCCTGTCTTGTACCAGAGTCAGCAGGAGGAAGCGTGCAGAGGTTTCTGCAAACCCAAGGGCTCTCCAGCCTTTTGCTGAAGCTCAACACAAACACCCTGCTATGCACACTGCGCGATTTGGGCCCCGTTTCAGCTCAGCCTTCCCCCATGCTCTGTTTGCACCCAGAACCTGCAGGGATCTGTTTGCACCCAGGGATCCTGCAGACTGGCTCTCAGAGCTCAGCCTGCCTGTGGTGAGGGGAATGGCTCCTCTGCAGTGAAAGCCCCTTATTTAATCGCAGCTGGTGCTTTCGTTTGGGGGATGTTGACATAAAGCAGCTTTGCAGAGCACTATGTTTTGAGGACCTGTGTGCATAGCTGGCGCTGAACCTCAGCATCATGTTCTCTTTTGCTCTCCTTCAGAGGTGTAGCACGTATCTATAAACTCATCTGAAGGGTTAAGCTTGGTGACGCTGGCAAGAGCTCTATCCTTAGGTCTTTGTGGATGTTTTAATGCAAGAAGTGGTCCATGCCATCAATGTCCCCATGCGCTCTCTGGACCATGAGCTCACGAGGTCCATTTTGGCCACCTCACACATGAGCGTTGTGCTTGGCTTTTCAGCATCCCTTTGTCAGCAAGGTGACCAACAACCGGGCTCTGCGTGAGCTGGTGGCTGAGGCCAAGGCTGAAGTGATGGAAGAGATCGAGGACAGTCGGGATGAAGCAGAAGATGATGACTCATCAGAGTCCACCTCGGTGAGCACTCCTGGCCTTGTGCTGGCAAGTTTGCCAGTGCAGCTGTGGTGGGGGAAAGAACCCAGCAACTTTTCTAGGTTCCAAAAGGCTGGTTTACAGCTGTTCTGGGACCCATTAAGTGGAGGGGAAGCAGTTGCTTGGCCAGAGAGGGGTTGTTCTTTGGTGGCTGCCAATGGCATGGAGAAGCAGTGATGTTGGCAGGTGGCCCAGCTGCTTGCTTGCAGGAGGAGTTTGCAAAAATGTTTAAAGGAGAAAAAAAAAGTGAAAAGTAGGCCTTGGCACAGGCTGGAGAAGCTGGTGTGAAAGCAATGTAGGCAGCACATCGTGCAGCATTGAGATACCACCAGCCCTAGGAGGAAGCTGGGCAAATCTGCCCCTGAGCTGAGCTCTTTGAAGGGGACATCTCAGTGCTGCCTGGGCAGATTTACTGGGGAACATGCCTCAATCTCCCTCATATGTGGCAAAGGACAGTGATTAATCCATGGTGGAGTTAGCCTTGGGAAAAGGAATTCACTATGCAAACTCCTAGGCTGCCTTTTACAAATTTGCAGGTTCCGGAGTTTCCCCACTCTGCTGTTTCCTTCCAGCCAGTGTCCATAGTTCTTGGGACCACAAACCTGGAAAAAGATAGAAGTATCCAAGGGAAAATGTCCTAAAATGGAAGTTTTCCTCCCAATAAGTCTTTAGCTGTTTATGACTTTGCTCTGAAGCATGGAGGCTTGCAGCTCTTACAGCTGTGCTAAAGCAATACTGCAAAACCCAACACCTTCCCTTTACTGTCCTTCCAGCCCCTTGGTAAGCACAAGCGGGACCCCTCTGAGGCGAGTCAGCTGAGTTTTGATGGGGAGAAGCCTCCGGACTCTTCTTTGCCCAAGGCAGTGAACGGATCTGTGGGAACTGGCAAGGAGATCATTGATGGACAGAGCGATAAAGTCTCAGATGAAGGCATAAGCAGTGACAATTGCAAACTGGAGAACAACCACTCCACAAAAACACTTGTCAGCTCTGCCACCTCTGCCACCCAGGGCAAGCCAGACATCATTTCACAGCCTGGACAGCTGGGTAACCCCTCAGAGGGGGACAAGCAGCCTGGGCCAGGCAGCAACCAGCAGAAGAGCATTGGGGAGCAACCAGAGAGCGGCCACCTGGAGAACTTAATGGACGATAAACTTGCCAATGGGAGCTTGGATCCCCCGACTCTGTTCACTGGCAGCCGGTCCAAAGAGGGTTCAGATTCTGGCAGCACTTCAGCCTCTGAAAGCATGGACCTCACCATCTCCCTGTCTGCTGACCTGTCCCTTAACAGGGAGAGTGGCTCAATCTCCCTGAAGGTAAGAGTGATGGGCAAAGGTTGTGGAGAAGGAAGCACAGCAAACCCTTGTTAGCCAAATCCCTGAAATTCAGATCCTTTCCTTCAGAGGCTGTGCACACCACTTAAACGCCTTCCTGAGAAAGGTACTCTAGATGGGGTTGATCTTTTGTCTCCAGGAGGAGAAAGTGAATTGCCCCTACTCTGCCTTGTGCCTGAAGGTGGGGAGCAGGTAAAGTAGGAGAGGACAGAGGCTGAATGAAGACGGAGGGTCTGGGAATCTTGCTTTACCATGATGCTGAAGACCAGCCAGGTGCCACCCCAGTGCTACTTGGTGAGATAGCTGGAGAGGCTGGACACAGCACTTGTGATGTGAGCATCCAGGCTTGGAGCTTTGCAGATGAGCACAGGGCCAACAAGGAGGGAGGAAGCCCTTCTCTAGGCAAAGGCTTTGATGATTTGTTTTCCCTGTCAATGGGACACCTGTCCCAGCTGGGTCCAGGGTGGCATAGCACACACTGCAGGGTTAAGCTGTGCCATGGGCACGTGGCATATCCTCAAGTGAAAGAGAAGCTCTAGGTAGAGCTGCTGCAGGTACAGGCATTCTGTGCTGTTCCAGACCACTGAAATCTAATGGAAGTCTGATGTTTTGTAGCTATTTTGGATCCCTGAGAAGTGTGGAGGAACCACGCCGCTCACCTCACTTCTACAGTTTTACGTAGAGCAAGGACAAGCATGAACCCAAAATGTGATTTCTTAAACTTAATCCATTGCCTCTTACTCTGCTGCTGTTTCCTAGAACACCTAGTCCCAGGAGAAAGCCTCTTTGGGCTGGTGCCTCCCAATTTTTCAAAAGTGCCGTACATCTGGCCTGGTTTGTGTCAACAGTGACTTGCACGAAGACATCCCGGTCTTCTTGGCTTTTGCTAAAGTTTTCTGGAGGCTGAGAATACTTGTGAGCCAGAGCTGGCCAGGTCAGCATGGCTTAGAGAAAAAGGAAAAATAACTGGAGTATTTGCTGAGCTTCAGAAGAAGAAATGTTTGTGACTTGGGAGGGCAGAGTCATGTATTGCACAAGATCTTTATGCAGTTGCCTGCATGAGTGATAGCTTCCCAGCACAGAAACGTGCCCAAAACCCATCTTGGCAAAACTTTCCTCCCCTCCTGTCTCCTGCTGTGAGCATGAGAACCAGCATCCCCCGCAGGAGCCCGCAATCAATGTAGATCCCTAATGAGGGATGCGTGATACCCCTGCATAGCGATTTACCTCTTCTCTCTGCCTCTCCATGACACCTGGTCTCATTGAGGCCAGCCAAAGATGAATGCGATGCCAGGTGTGTAATTTCCCTCCTCAGTTGGTCGTCTAGAAGAGGAAAGTATATTTTTTGATTTTACAGAGAATAAGTCTTGGAGGTGGTTGTGTTGGATCACAGTTTGAATTGCCCCAGCCAGAGGTAATGCTCGGAACAAACTACGTGACATCACTCTGCTGGAGGGCCTTGGGAAAGACACTCTGCTGAAGCCTCTGCTTTGCACAATGAGCTCTGAGTGCACATGGGCAGGGGTGCTGGGCTCCTGCTCCCTCCTCACCCAGGCTTCTTGCACAGCCTTAGCCTCATGGGGTTAAACTCCTGTGCTCTGCCCGTGCTCATATTGGACTTGATGATCTTAAAGGTCTTTTCCAACCTAAATGATTCTGTGATTCTGTGTTCCTGGTGCTGCTGGGTTTTGTGCCCAGGCTGCCAGGCAGGTTGCAGCAAAAGGAGAGGCAGCAAAGAGTTAGACCATTTCTGGTTGTAAACATTACTACAGGCTTTTTATCACAGGCTAAACTGCAAAGTCAAGGTGACTCTTTTATTATTAGACTCTTTTTCCAGTTGCTTATCATTGAGTCCAAAAAAAAAAAAAATTAAATTTTGTCAAAGTATTCAGGTCCTTTTTTTTTTTTTTAATATTAGGGATAAGAAATCTACAGGTGAGTTTGGGAGGCTGAAGCTGGCAGAGAAATCTATCTGAAATAGGCAGAAGGAGATTGATAGGGTTTTGAAAAAGTAAAACAACCTTTTTTCAGATACAGCTGTTTCTGGAGGGAACACCTTTGAAAAACAGTTTTGGAGAATTTTGGAGAACAGTTTGCAGGAATGTTTGAAAATACATTTACTTTTGTTCAGGAGAGGATGCTGGCCTGCTACCGAGTGATAACAGAAAAGACCAGGAGAAGATAATTCTGATTTTAGATATATGTCTAAGTATCTCCATGAATAAGGCAGAGAGCTGCTCATTCAACAGCGGGGAAGACCCTGGGCACCACTCGGGACCAGGCAGCAGCCCCAGGTCACTGGGCTTAAGCAGTGAGTCGTGGTGTTCATGGGCACTGAGGCTGGCACAGACAGCTGAATGTTGGCTTCTGCCATCTGGAAAATGCAGGAGTTTTAGGCGGCTGTTTTAATTCAGTTTGGGGCAGTAAGAGCCTTTGTGACCTAAGCTGGTCTCATGCAAACCTTTAGCACCAGTTTCTCTGTGTTGGTTGAACCACTACTATAGTGGTATGCTGTTAGACAGTGGGGAACTTTCACATCCAGTTTCTCTGGCTTCTCCATCACAGCAAGCTCTCCAGAGGCTTGTTTTGGGCCTTGCAGGCTAATGTGAAGCTCCTCTGACATGTTCTATATATGTAATGGTCATCACTGTAAGAACAAGAGGATTTCAAGGAGCCTTTGCTTATTCCACCACAGTGCTTGCCCATCTTTTTTTTTTTTTTTTTTTTTTTNTTGCCCCAAAAGAAACCAAATCCCCAGATGCAGTCCTTCAGCCAGGCTTGGGCTGCTAACCCTGCAAGGGGATGCTGACCTGCGGTGGCACTGCTGGGAGAGGATGTGGTGCTCCTGGTACTTGTCCCCACCTATGAAAGTGAGCCTGGGCTGTGCTTTGGAGAGGTCACTGTAAGGGGCCCACAGCTGGTTGTCATTAGTGAAGTATTGTAATAAGGGTCAGAGGGACAGGAACACTGAGTCTTTGGGGTAGGACTGGATTGTTTCCCTGTGGCTCCATCTGCCTGATGTGGGTGCCTTGCCTGCCTTCCACCCGCAAGGTAATGTGGGAGTACCTGTGGGTAAGATGGCCCAGAAGCCTTAATGGAAACCATTGCAAGCTTCCTGTTGTGTGGATTCCTCTGCACTGCAATTCAGGGGGTCCTAGTGTCCCTCATCAGGCTTTGCTTTAGTTGGATGCAGGTAGGAAGGGTCTTCAGGTGGTGAGTTGCCTCTTCTCCAGGTCAGGTTTCTGCAGGGTGGAAATTACACTGTACTGTGGTGTGGTAGCAAGGCTGTGTGGCTTGAATGGCAGCCCTAAATCTGACAATGATTTTTGCTCAATGTGGTTTCCTTGCTTATGTTCTTCATTAACAATGGCATCGCAACTGTTCTGAGGCTTCCAGCTGTAGCATCCTGTGCAACAAGCCGGGGAGCTGCTTCATGGCCGCCTCCTTTCCTCCCATGCTGAACTCAGGACTCCCAGATGCACAAGAAGACACTGAAGCGCACCCGCAAGTTTGTGGTGGATGGAGTAGAGGTGAGCGTCACTACCTCAAAGATCATCAGCGAGGATGAGAAGAAGGATGAAGAAATGAGATTTCTCAGGCAAGTGGGCCTCTGGGATGGAGGGAGGGCAGGGTGCTAAGCTGGAGCAGGGTTTTCTTTGCCACAAGCAAATCCAGGATCAACCGAAAGTTTTTTCACAGTGGGACCAGCCTTGGTCCCACTTGGACAGGACAACTCTGTAGTGTGGACACCACTTCTTTTAGCGTTTCCTTGACTGGCAGAGGGCTTGCTGTACCCATGTAAGCTGTTTGCTTTCAGGGGAATGAGGATTGCATGGTGGGGATAAGATGCAGCAAGTCTGTGATGAGGGAAGCTTCTGCAGTGGCTGGCTCTGTCCTCTGTAGATGACTGACTGTGTCTCCAGGGCTGTAGATGTGCTGGTTCAATGCAAGTAAGCACAGAAATCTTCTCGAGATGCTCCTCTTCTTTTTGTTCTTGTAGCTCCTCAGAGTTCATTAACAGAAAGGCCAAAGGAGTTATAAACCCCTCAAGCATCAGTTAATATTCATGGATGGATCCTCCCTGCTTAAGCTTTTATAACTCTTTTGCAGATCTTGTGGCTTTCAAGCTTCCATGACCTATTCTCAGGAAGCGAAACTGCTGTTTCTAGCTTTGTTAGTATCAGCAGGAGCACTGAAATAAAAAGGCCCTCAAAATAATTAAAATACAAATTGTTTTGATGATGCCCTATTCTAGGCTCCCTTGTGCTGCTCTGAGGGACCCCCTGAGAACATAATCTGTCCCAAGCAGTATGTGTCCCTGTGGTAGCCTTATTCCTAGGCCCTAATATCAGGTCTACATAGAAGCTCACTAGCTACTCATTTTTGTGTGAGAAGTGCATATAACTCAATATCTGGGGAGTATATGTACAGAGAATTTCCAGAAACAGCTGCTTTTTCCTGGTCCACTCTCAGCTCTGGTGGCATCCCTGAAGAAAGGCTCCTTTTTTATTTTTAAATAGCGCCTGCTCCATCTGCAAGGTGCGGGAAGAGACAACAAGACTTGGGTTGGAAAGCATTGAGTCTAGGAACACTTTTTGGGAGAAGTAGTTATTCTCCTAGGGCTAGCTAGAGGCAAGATCAGCTCTCCCGGCATCTTGATTTACGCTTAAGGGTCTTGGTTCTGACTTTTTGGAACATGCCAAGGTATTTATTTGAAGGTGAGATCGGAAGAGAGCATATCATATTGCGCTGGTTGATTTAACAGGGTTTGAGTTTTGTTTGAAAGAAGAAATTGTTCCAAAGTGCATTTCCCAGGAGGGCCCCCAGACAGGGTTGTACTCAGTGTGTAAGACAAATGCAAAGCAGTGAGGTGAAGGTGGGGATCCTGCACAGGGAAGCTGCTGCTGTTCCTATTGCATGGCATATCAATGACTTCCAGCTCCAAGCATATGGCACAAACATGGCAAACACTCAAACACTGCTGTCCAAGTCAGGGACTCCCTTCTGCTGGATGAGGAGAATGATGCAGTATCATGGTAGGTAGGTCAGAATTTGGGAAAACTGCCCTTTCCGCCACACAGATGTGGGCAAGAATGAATGCAGAGCACAGTGGCCAGGCCAGAGCAGCACCAGCTTGGCCCGAGATGTGTTTTGAAGACCAGTGAGTGCTAACCCAGCTGGCAGAACGGGTATTTTGGGTGCTGGCTGGGGAAGTGGTGCATGCAGAATCACCTTATGAACTTTGACAGGGTTTGTTTGAGAAGCCATGGATGCTAACAGGTTTTACTTGTGAAAATTAATGATTTTCCAACAGTTACCATAATTAGCATCCTTCTTCCTCCCAGCACTCTAGAGTTGGAGCGCAAGAGCACACCAGTCAGTTGACATTTACCTCCTGCCTGTGCTCAGAAAAAGTGGCAGGGTGCTATGAGATGGCTCTGCAGCTTTCACTCCCTAGTGAAGTGCTGTGGTTATTGATTCTATTACCTCTGCTCAGGCACATGCCTCTGAACTTGTCTGACTGTGTATTTCTCTCTTGCCCTCTATCTTAACCCTCTGCAGGCGCCAGGAGCTGCGGGAGCTGCGTCTCCTTCAGAAGGAGGAGCATCGAAACCAAGCCCAGCTCAACAGCAAGCACCAGCTGCAGCTGGAGCAGATGCTGCGGCGCTTCGAGCAAGAAATGGCGGTACGTGGGCAGGGGAGGGGAAGCTCCTGGGTGTTGGCTGGTTTGACTTCTCTGCAGATGCCCTGCAAACCCTCGTGCAGGATGATGCTCTCAGGGTTGCAGCAGTCCTGGGGCATTGTGTCCAGAGGGAACAGGACCACCAAGGAACCCCTGTGAGATTTTAGGCATGGGATGCACTTGTAGAGGACAGAGGCTTTTGTGGACCATAAGCACATGCAGCCTGCAGCTGGGGAAGCACTGGGTGCCATTGCCTGGCAGGCTGTAGCAGGGAAAGGGTTGTTCTGGACTCTTCCTCTTTAATGATCTTTTCTTGTATGTCTGTCCATGGCTACTGTGTGAAACAGTTTATAGTGCTGTTGTATTTCACACAACAAACTCTTTAAGAAAGCAATGTGCCCAGCATGTGACAGCAGGAAATCTGGCAAGGCTTTGAGTGTAAATTGAATAAACTGGGCTTACATACTTAGTCCCTCCATGGGCAGCTTCTGTTGAAGTAAAATAATTTTCTGGATGAGTCTCTCTAAAGCTTTCATGAGCCATCTTTTAAATACCCCTTTATTAATTCACTTAGCCTGTGCGCCTGGCAACCCCATCCTGTCACGGCAGGCTGGGAGCCATCACTCATTCCTGTGCTCTGTTGTGTTTCTAGTCTTGATGTGCAATGTCTGTTAATTCCCACCTTAGCAAGTCACTTCTCATTTTTGAGATTTATTCATTGTACAGTGCAATGTGCAAAAGTCCCAAGCCTGCTTCCTTTACCCTTGGGGCAGTTTGCAGCCTGCTCTCGTTGACACCCAGGTGCTCCATCCCTGCTGCTCACAGAGAGGGGAGATTGGACACAAGGGCACTGTTGGAGTGCAGTACCCTCAAACCTGGAAATCCTTGTCTGCTGAGAAAGAACTGTTATGCTTGAGCTTCACTGACTGCTAATATTTGCCCAGGGCTGCGGGTCCCAGTGGTATGCTTCAGAGCAGGACATAAGCAGGAGGAAGGCTTGAAGTGCATCAGTGCAACAAGTTCAAAAATGCTTTGTGCTCCCAGTACAGCTGGCTCTGCCCTGCGAGATGTTATTTGGAAATTTCTCTCCTCTATGTTTAGTAAAGAGGCTCAATCCATACAAGGACAACCTCCTACCCTTTTTCCCCCTGCCTCTTTCTTCCCCCA
>VZZY01022730.1:621158-633580 GCA_013400335.1 Eurystomus gularis
CCTTTTTTTTCCCCCCTTTTAAAACTTTTTTTGCAAGGAAACAAAGCTGAGAGGAGGCTGAGGTTGACCTCTGTTCCCTTCCTGTATAGGCAAAGAAGAAGTTCTATGACACTGAGCTGGAAAACCTCGAACGGCAGCAGAAGCAGCAGATTGAGAAGATGGAACAAGATCACGCACTGCGCCGGCGGGAGGAGGCCAAGCGCATTCGCCTAGAGCAGGAGCGGGACCATGTCAGATTCCTGGAGCAGCTGAAGCAGATGAAGAAAGAGGTAAAAATGGGGATAGAATGGAGGAAAGCTGGCTTCCTGCATCTGTTTCTTCTAGGAAAGTTTCAGTATTTCACTGTAGCGGAAGTTGAAAGGAAAGCAGCTGGTGTTTTAGCAGGAAGCTCTTGCTTTTCTTTGGTATATTTGGGTGTTTCCCGAGGTCCAATTGTTTAGCAACATTAGGTCAGGTCTTTTTTGGCCTAATGTTACCTGCTGATAAATCTCATTTCCCTCCCCAAAGGTCAAGAATGAGGTTGAGAAGCTGCCACGGCAACAGCGCAAAGGGAACATGAAGATGAAGATGGATGACTTTGCCCAGAAAAAACAAACCATGGTGAGGCTGAGAGAATATTGCCACAACTCCAAGATAGTAGGCAGGAGCATCCTTCCTCCTTGAGGGACTGGCAATGTCTAAAACACCACCAGATACTCTTCAAGTTGCAGCAGGAATGCGGCTCATGGTGCTACTGCTGTTTTCTTCTAGGAACAGGAGTTTTTGGCCAAGCAGAAGGAAGACCTGGAGCTAGCTATGAAGAATATAACTGCCCAGAACAAAAAAGAGATCTGTGACAAGGAACGCGAGTGCCTGAACAAAAAGCAGCAGCTCATGAGAGGTGGGTGGCAAAGGCTGTAAAGGAAGAAAGCAAATGCTGTAACGATGGGTTTATCCAACGCTGGCTCTTCCCACACAACAGATGCTGTGACAGAGTAGCAAGCTGGCAGGATAGGACTTAGAAAAAACAGCCTTGCCAGATCCTGTCTAAATGTTTAACAATAATAATACTTAGCGCTTTAATCTTCAAAGCGCTTTACAAATATGAACCAATTAGGGTTCATAATTGCAAGAAATGATTCTCTAATATGGTTTGCAAGTGATTTCCCTTGGAAAACAGGAGGTGAATGATCACTCTCCACATCTGCTGCACTGCTCCCGCCTGTAGGGATTGTTTGTGCTTGGGATGTTTTGTATGACCAGGCTGGGGGACCAGGGTGGGTTGTCTCCTGACCTTTCCTCCTTCCTCAGACCGGGAAGCATGTATTTGGGATCTTGAAGAGCATCAGCAACAGGAGAAACACCAACTTGTCAAGCAGCAGCTAAAGGACCAATATTTCCTCCAGAGGCATGAGTTGCTCCGGAAGCATGAGAAGGTGAAGAGTTAGCACCTTCCTATGCTAGTTCTGGTTGGCAGGGGGCCTGGGTGTCCCCAAAAGGGATGTTTCTCTTCCAGACTCTAAGTGGGTAAGGGTGGGTTAGGAGTCAAGGGACTTTGGCCATTATTAGTGAAAAGGGATCAGAATAATGCTTGGGCCAGCCTACTTGCTTGGGACAGGTATTCTGTGCTGTGTGAATTTAACGTACAAGCAGGTGTGAATTTTGGGGGCCTTTCTAGAAATCTGTCACTGTCCAGTGTGTGGGATTCCCAGAGCAGCAAGTGAAGACTGGCATGTCTCACACTTGCTTCTGCTTCCTTCCGGCCCCCTTCTCCTCTGCTTTCACAGCATGTTCAGTAGCTGCCCTCATCTCTTGTCCCCTTGGAGGTGTCTGTCACCGGCCAATTCTGTGCAACTCCCAGATCTGCTCTCCAGCTCTCTTTGGTCCCCTCAGCACTTTCTCACTGGCCTGAGGTGTCCCTCCTTCTCTGATATCTTTCCCTCTGCCATTGCAGGAAAGGGAGCAAATGCAGCGATACAATCAGCGCATGTTAGAGCAGCTGAAAATTCGGCAGCAGCAGGAGAAAGCCCGCCTCCCCAAAATCCAGCGGAGTGAAGGGAAGACACGCATGGCCATGTACAAGAAGAGCCTTCACATCCACTCCAGCGGGAGTGCCTCTGAGCAGCGGGAGAAGATAAAACAGGTCAGGTCTTGCAAAGGGCATCAGGGTTGAGAGCTGGCAGAAGGGAAGTTGGAAAAAGGCAAATTTCTGAAACACTGCAGGGAGTCAGAGGTCTGTGTTTGTGGCATCAGGTATGGTTTTCAGCACTGCTTCCGTTGTGACTAGTATGGGGAAGCATCCCTGGGGCTTTTCTCTTTCTCTCTCTCCTATATAATCCTGTAAGCTGGCCAGTCTCTTAACCAGCATCAGAGATCAGAGTAACGCTGCCTACATAGGCACCTGCTTTTCTCTCTTCCAGTTTGCTCAGCAGGAAGAGAAGAGGCAAAAAGCAGAGCGGCTGCACCAGCAGCAGAAGCATGAGACGCAGATGAAGGACATGCAGGCCCAGTGCGAGAGCAACACGAATGAGCTCCAGCAGCTGCAGGTACCCATCCATTGTTGCTTGGTCTCTCAAAGCTGCATGTGCGCTGTTTCTGCTCCAGCGCAGAGAGCATGTTGTAAGAAGTGGCTGCAGAGGACTGTCAGTAAACTAGAACTGATGTCCCCTTGCTCTGGCTTGAGAGATTTTTGTGGATGTGTCTAAACATGCCCTGGAGCTCAGAGCAATGAATGCCTCTGGCTGATGCAAGCTCCGTTTGACCACTGGATTTACAATTCCAGCTGCTTAATGGGTGTTCTGTTTTGTGATCTGTATTTAGAATGAAAAGTGTCACCTCTTGATTGAGCATGAAACCCAGAAGCTTAAGTCCCTGGATGAGAACCACAATCAGCACATGAAGGAGTGGCGAGACAAGCTGAGGCCAAGGAAGAAGGTAGGTCCTCTGCAGTGTGAGCTGGGTGTCCTGCTTGGCTGGTTGGAGGGCACAGTATCTGTAGCTCCAGTACAATCTCAAATACAGCTTTTGTATGTGTTCCCTTCTGCTTAAGGCCCTGGAGGACGAGCTGAACCAGAAGAAGCGTGAGCAGGAGATGTTCTTCAAGCTAAGTGAGGAGGCAGATGGACAGATGCCAGCATCCCCAACCAAACATGCCAAGTTTGTCCCATTCAGCTCTGCAGAGAGCTTGTAACACCCCACAGCTGGCAGGTCACCAGCTGGTACTTGCTGCATCCTCCTGGGCTGCAAGTGGGCAACTTGGACTTGGAAGATCCTCTTGGCAGCCTTTCCTTACAACAGCACCATCCTGTTCCCTTGTTCTGTTTTGGATAAACATGGCCTCTGTCCTGCACTGGGGGCTGCTGACTGGAAGTTTTGGTGGCTTTTCCTGGAGCTGGCTTGCTCGGCACAGCTCCAGGCTGGGAAGCTGGGCAGGACCCTTGCTGTGATTTTATTTGCACTGTTAGCTGGATACGTTGCCTCTCCTGTGCGCCTGGTGCTCACTGGGCTTGTCAGCTCAGACTGAAGCAATAACCGCTCTGAACAGGAGAAACAGGTGGCAGCTACTGCTCTCTGCACAGGGGTTATCAGCCTCTCTCCACTGTGGCTGCCCCTCCTCCTGGTCCTCTGTACTAACTCGTCTGGGGCAAAGCAGCTTTGGCATTGTCTCAGGCTAATCTTGGCATTGTGGCCCCTCCGACACTCGCCTTAAATTTATTTCTATCTACTGTGGCCCTTTTTTGCTCAAGGGAGAGACAGTGGTTTGGACTTTTTTTGCCTTTGAGAAGGGAGAATTCTGGTTTTTCTTTCCTCTTTCTCCCTATACAGACTATGCAGAAAGGGGACCAGCTGGACGTCCTTCCAAAGATACTTCTGCTTCTTCATTTCCTGGCATCAGTCTCTCTGGCACCTAGCTAACCCTATCTCACCAGAGACTTGACTATGGCATAATTAAATTGTTCAGCTGACTGCAGACTCTTGTCTCTTAAAGAAGCATACGTGCAGAGGGGGAGGTTTGTAACAGTGCTCGGTCCTGGGGTGACATAGTGAAGTATTGGTCACGGTCATGTGCCTTCTCGTAAGGAAAAGTGAAGGGGCAAAGGGTTTTATTGCTGGAACTCTCATGATCACACATGTGCTTGAGCTTTTTTTTTAAGTGCTATTTATGTGTGGGCCATGTGAGTCAGCCAGCCTGGCCACTCTGCAGTCAGGGTTATGGGCTGCGAAGCATCATTTGAAAGGAATAAAGGAGTCTTGTAACAAAGGTTGCAAGGGAAGAGGAGATGCAAAGACAGGTCACGGTGGCTTGTTACTCTCAGCATCACTTTCTCCACTGATGTCTCATCTCCATGTGATGTGCCACAGTTTCTTGGATGATTCTCCTGCTTTTAGCTTGGAGTCACACTGCGGAGCAGCAGCAGGTCCAGCCCTCTGTCCTTCCTGCTCCACCGGGATGTGTTGGTCAGGCTCCCATCCTCTGCCTGCACAAGGCAATGGTTGGCTGAGCTGCTGGGTAGGACCCAGAACACAGACTTGCTTAGGGGGACAGAGACCTCGCTGGGTAGCACCTTCTTCTTTACACAGCCAAAAGGTGTAAGGTAGCACTTAAATTTTTCTCTATGTTGATCCCTGAACAACATTGTTTCTGCTCAAAAAATAAGAAAGTTAGTCTCACATGTTGGTTTAGAGACATACTGGCATTTCAGGAAAAGGTGGTATGTGATGTGCTGCACTCCCAGGTACCTAGCTGAAGGAGCCAGCCCCTCTAGTTGACCTCTTTATCTGAGGAGTGCATTTATTATGCATTTAGAGCTCATAATACATATTTATAAGCTTCCTGCAAACTAGCAAGGCTACATCCATTTGGGCCATTCCAAGTTTCTTCTGAATCCATACCATTAATGTCTCCATTAATAAACGTAGTCTAGATGGACATTTAAGGGCTGGGACCCTTTGCAAGCAGACTGCATAGCAGCTGCTCAGTAGCTAGCCTGTCTTCCCAGGAAGACTACCTGTCCCATCTCCAGAAGCACTAACTGTGCCTTTCAGATGTGATAGTAGCAGATTGGGAGCAGATGTCAAATGAATGAATGCAGAGGGCTGTCCTGAACTAGCAGGAACCTGTCCTGAACCTAGCACTAGGCAGTGCTGGTTTGAGTCTTTTTAACTGCATTAGAAATGTGTTCTAGCAGCCCCAGTGGTTTTGTTCCTGGTCCCATTGGAGTCAGGCTGGAGCTGTTCTATGAAATGGTTGTTGTCACAGAAATCAGTACCTGGTACCTGTCCTTCATGTGCTAGATGTGGCTTGCAGAAGGATGTCCTGCAGCATACTGTTTGTAACATACCTCCTCCATCTGAAGGTCATTGCTGCCTCTGACTGCCTTCTTTACTAGCCTGGAGAGTGTCAGCTCTCTCTGGATATTGTGCAGCCACGAGGAAGGAAACTGTTTCTGGAGGCTTTTGAAGAGCTGATGTGATGCCTTCATAGTAAATCGGTTGTCTCTTTCTCCAGTCCAGTTTATTTGCAGCCTGAAGCTAGCAACATAGTTTTGCTTTTGCTAACAGAGGGTGGGAATGGTGTTGTACCCTGCCCTTTCCCTATTTCTGTTCCCTCTCCAAGTGTGCCAGGGCTCCAAGAAGAGGGCAGAGGAGCACATCTTCTGGTTGTCATGTTTACAGGGTGGCGACATTTTTTCCCCCTCTGTCAAAATATGTTTTTGTTGTTTCCTGTTCAGAAGGAACCATGAATAAACACAGATTGTTTTTGAGTGGGGGTGGGATGCCATTTTTTAAAAATGTGGCTTTGAATAAACTGATTTTTTAAATATTTTGTAAAGTGTCTTTAGTGAGACCACCTCTATAATGTAAAGATCCTTCTAATAAAGTAACAGAGTGAGAAACCTGGACATGTGTCTGATTTCCTGCCTGATCACTGGCTGTGGCCTCAGACCACCTTTGCTTCTAGTCTGGGTTTTGCTGACCTACAGAAATCTCCAGAGCCACTTCTGGCTTGTGAACCTTGCAAGACTGAACTTCCAATTCTTTCAAATAGAACTAGTTGCTTCATAAGCACTGCTGCTGTGTGCTGCAGCGCAGCAGCAGTAACATCTTTGCTGCGAAGCTGAAACCCTGGTAAGACCTGAAGTGAAGCAGCAGTTCCCTCAATGACTTCGTTGAGTGTTAAAATAGTGCTTGGCTGACCCTGCTTGGTGAAGAGGAGTATTGCATTCTGTCGTCTGAAGAGTGCAAACCTCTTGCGCATGGCTTTTTCCTTCCCTTTTAATTAGCTTGCCTGCCTTTAACAGATCTCAGATAAATGCCTCAGCTCCCTTGCTTTGGTGGGACGAGGAGGTCCTAGGGATCCCTCCTTGTCTCCTCCCATGCTGTCCTCAGCTGTGGAGCATTTGGATGCTGGGGATGCATTTTGGTGCTGGGTTACGAGTCGTATCTTCTCTTGTCAGTGCAGGGGGAGACCTCTGCTTGCTCTCTCAAGTTGCTCAGAAAAGATCCTGCCAACTCTCTAACTATATGCCTGTGTGGTCTTTGTTTTCTGCTCAGAGCTTTTTACGTGCTGGTTTAGTTACAATTTCTTTCATCTAGATGCCTTATGCCAAGCAAGGACACGTGGCAGCTTTGAGCTGCTGTGGTTTTCCTCTCACTTTGGAAGGTTGCTCTGGAGCCTGCCAACTCCTACCTTGGGTTTCATGCTGGAAATGACCTTGCTACCAGTGTCTGCCCTGGCTTGGTGATATTGCAGGCTGTGAGTTCAGACAGAGGTGCTTGAAAGGGCAAGGGAGTTGATACAGTAAGTTGGTGGTGAGGGGATTTTAAAGGGACAGCACTGTGGTGAGAGAAGGACGAAAGTAGAGCATGAAGGTGCCTGTCCCCTTGCTGCATGAGATAGCTGAGGACACAGAATTAGCCATCTCCTTTGTTTTTACGTGTACCAGGACTGCCCTGTCTCCTGGGCCACACTAGTCAAAAATAGCCTCACTTAGTGTATCCCAGTGAAGCAGTGGATCTCATGGAACTATTTAACTTCATCTGCGTGTCTTTGACAGCACCTGAGGGGAGCTTCAGCCTTGAGGATTTATAAATATATGTTGAATATATTCCAGAAATAACTGTTACCTACCATTCTGCCCTGGTGCAATGCTGAAAGCAGAGCAAAAGTTAAAATATTTCTTAATTTTTAACTATAGAGATGACAGCCCCAAAAAGACACTGGTGCTGCAGCATCCATAGCATTCTCAGCCCTCCTCATTACCTCTCTGCACTTTGTGTCCTGTCACATCTGGGCTCCGAGCTCCCCTGAGCTGCCCAAGGGCTTTTGCAGCGTTCCTGCTATGATGGGAATAAAGAAACTCTCTGGGGGAAGAAAAAGCAGGGCAGGCAGTGAGAGTCATGGGGCTGGCGCTTGTGCCTACCTGCCTTCCTCCTATGGCTGCATATGCTCTTCCTCACTGCAGGAGGACAGCTGGAGGCATGTCCTTCGAAAATCATCTGCACCCTGTTAAGCCAAATGCTGTTGCCTGTTCTCCTGCTGCACTTGCCACTGGTTTAATTCTCCAGATGCCAAACTACCCAGGGCTCCAGCAAGCCAAGCTTCTCAAGAGGCTGGTGGCTCTGCCTTGCTGGTGGGGTTTGTTGCCGTCTCTCTCCTGGGTGGGGTGGGGCTGGGTGACAGAGATCCTTGCCCTGGAGCTCTACCTGCCCTCACAGGCACCCACTGGGAGTCTCCTGGGCATGGCTCCAGGCTTGCAAGGGATGCAGGGGTGCTTTGCTCTTCTTGCTCTCGTTCACTAGATGGCACGCACACTGAGGCAGCGGCACGAGCGCAGAGCCAGAGCTCAGCTGTCCCGTTGTGCTGAAACGCTCGCTCGCTCTTTTCCCTGGATTTGTCCTTTGCTGTGGCCCATCTTTCACCAGATCTCTGCTTCGCATTTGTGCTTCGGTACTTTGTCTCGTGCTCCAGCATTGTCCTCTGGAGTTTTCCAGGGTTCCTGTGCCCATTGGCACGTGTGCCAGGACAGTCTTCCCCATTTGAGGGCTGAGCATCCCCTCCATGGGCTCTGCTTCTCCCTGCTGCCATACCCCTGTGCAGGATGGGTGCAATCTGCTGCCTGGCTGGCTGCGATGGGTGGCATCCACACCACATAGCTAAAACCCGCAATACTGGCACCAAAGCAGTGGAAAATCGTTCCCAGCGGCAGCTAAGAATCAGCGCAATCCAGCCTTGGTGATATGGTGGGTAACTACTGCTCTGCTGGGCTTCAGCTGCAAAGATTTTCCCTTTGTTGTGGTAGGAGCATCATTTTTACTAATTTTTGTGAGGGAGCTCAGGGAAGACAAATGCATTTGTTCTGTGCTCAGGGGAGGACCAGGAACATTTAGCCACCGGGCACACACTCATTATTCACAGAATCACAGACTCACAGAATGTTAGGGGTTGGAAGGGACCGCAAAAGATCATCAAGTCCAACCCCTGCCAGAGCAGGATCACCTAGATCAGGTCACACAGGAACGCATCTAGGCAGGTCTTGAAAGTCTCCAGAGAAGGAGACTCCACAACCTCTCTGGGCAGCTTGTTCCAGTGCTCTGTCACCCTCACAGTGAAAAAGTTTTTACTTATGTTTATGTGGAACCTCCTATGCTCCAGCTTGCTCCCGTTACCCCTTGTCTTATCATTGGACATCACCAAGAAGAGCCTGGCTCCATCCTCCTGACTCTTTACATATTTATAAATATTAATGCGGTCACCTTTCAGTCTCCTCCAAGCTAAAGAGACCCAGCTCCCTCAGCCTTTCCTCATAAGGGAGATGTTCCACTCCCTTAATCATCTTTGTGGCTCTGCACTGGACTCTTTCAAGCAGTTCCCTGTCCTTGAACTGAGGGACCCAGAACTGGACAGATTCTTCAGTTAAAAAGCAAGCTCTTTGCTTTTGGACTCTCCATGCCAGAATGAACGCAGAGAGCGTTTCTTCTGCAGCTCAGAGCCGATGATAGGGCACTGATTTCTCATTCCATTCTGTCTCTGACACTTGATAGAACTCAGGGATGGCCCAGCTGTGCCCAAACAGCTGGAGCCTGTTTACAGCTGAAAGGAAACCCATTTGTATGTCTGAGCTGATGCCTGGCTTTTCAAAAGCCATTTGCCCTCTTGTTTTTAATTCTTCAGCTCATCCTGATAGAGAGAAGGGAGCATGCACATGGGTTGAGGAGATCTTGACTCTTGAGCAGGTGGTGTGCTCTCCCGTCTAGTTATTTTGTTTGGCTTAACAATACTTCACCTTTTGGTTAGGGACAGCAGGAGCTGACTTGTTTATCCCAAAACTCCTCTCAGTTGCACCTGTACCCTTGTATCACCTAACCTAACTGTAGGAATTGCTGCTGCCAGATCTCTGCTGCTCCTGCAGCCATGTCGCCAGGGATGTGAGCCAAGCACAGGACTCCCAGGTCAATCACAAACCTGTCATTTGGGCTCCCCTAGCAAATGCTTGGCAGTATCCTTGATAAATTACCGAGGTGCAGTAGAGCCCAAGCCTCGTTGTACATCTCCACATCTGGATTCCCAGCATGCCTCCCTCAGGAGGCGATCAGGTCTGTGTGTGAAGGCCACACTCCACTTGTCTCAACAGCTCTCATCAGATTCATTAATTAAACACAGGAGCCATTAGCTGCATCATTAGCTGCAATTGTCTCCAACCTCTGCTGGTTCCTGGGTGCTCATAAGCTGTTAGGCTGCAGCCAGTGCTTGGTGCTGATGTCACTTCAGCAGGTTACAGTGCTGGAGAAGTGATGCTGATGCTTAAGTGCTTCCAGCTGATTTTGTGCAGTCACGTGGCTTTCTGCTGGTGTTCTGAGGCCTGGAGTAGGTTTACACTGGAAGAAATGGGTAAAATAACCCTGTGTGTAACAATCTGGCTGTCTGATACATGTGGTTTATACCAGGTATACAGTAATGGCCTGAGAGCTCAGCTACCCATGACAGTCACGGGGCCACATCCAGGGCAGTACACAGAAAGGATCTGGAAGGGTGATGGCAGGAGACCACGGTCTGGTCCCTGGAGCAGATAGGACCAAGATGCTGTGTAAACTCATTCATACATTCTTCTTTCGCTTTCTATGTCACACAGAAGTGGAGACCCTGTGGCACAGGGAAATTGATTTATCAGTAAGGGGATGCCTTTTGTGCATCCCTGAGAAGGGGAGGTGGGCACAAAGCTTCCCCAAGCAAAGGACCAGTTGTGTCTCTCTGAGCTGTCTCAAGCTCAGGAGTGAGGTGTCCTTCACAGTGTCATGGTGTGGTGTTCATTCTGTCTCCAGTGGGCTTCCAGCTGTGGTGGTGGGCTAGTATGAAATGACAGAAATGTGAGTATGGAAAAGGCTTATTTCAGAGAGATCTTGTAGACTTCCCTGCTTGTTCTCACACTTTAGTTCTGCTACTGACCCTTACTGAGCTGGCCATCAGGACGGCTTTTTCATGCTGCTGGTGTGCTGTGCAGGTTCCTGTGTGCAGGGGGTGTTGCAGTTGGTGGCACCTGAGACTCCAGCTGTTCATTGGATGCTTGCTCAGCATCCCACTGTCCTACAGCATCTCTGTGCTGCAGTTATCACTACTTCTAAAGCTAGATCAAACCTCTTAAGGGGTGCTGCACCTATGGGTCAAAATGCTCTCTGAATTGCATGTTCTCAGTTTGCTCTTCCCAGGTGGGTTTTTTAATTTTTTTTTTTCTTTCCTGCAGTCTGATTCTAGGGTTCATGGATCTTTGTGTTACTGTACAGGGAAACTGAGCAGCAAGATGATCAATCTGGCTATGCTGTTTTCAGCGCATGAGAGATGTAGGGTCAGTCTGCGCACTCTAGAACAGTCTGCCAACTAGAACAAACCAGAACCCAAAGCAAGAGAGCTGGCTGCAGCCACAGCATCTGTAACTCAGCTGCCTTCACCCTGCAGTTCATCATCTACTGTATATTTGTTTAGCATGTCTCTGTGTTTCTTTTATGGCATATCCAATTACCTGCTTCTGTTATCCCTGTGATCTCCTTTCCTGGCCTTTCAATCCTCAGCTCTTCAGGTTACATCCTTCTCCGTGTTGCTCAGTTGCAATGCCCTCAGCTGCTCTCTACCTTAGTCTCTCCTTTCAGCATGTGGAGACTAGTAATTGTTTTATTCTTCTCTTTATCTGCTTTCTCCAGTGTTCCACATCTCCGCAATGTACACTTCTCTTACCAATATGATGCACAGCTGCTTTGGATGTTTTCTTCATCATCCTTTGGAGGATTTGTGCATCTTTCAGGGCTTTTAAAACCAGTAAAACTATATCTGCTCAAGTCTGGGCACTCCATACAACATCAAAAGCTGCAGCTGTGGTGCCTTTTGGTGCTTTCCCAGGCTTCTTGATTATCACTTCAAGGTCCGGCCCCAGCATCACGCAGAATGTCAGGGCTTTCCTGGTGGGAGAAGGAAGAGGAGTGCTCTCTGGGGCCTCTCCATGGCCTCCTGCCTACCTAACTTCAACACATGTCTGACAGAGGGGTGACAACAGGGCCAGGGCAGGGAAGGGAGCGATGTGCAACTGGTCAACAAGTAAACCAGCCCTGCAGTGGCATGACGGCAGGCATCGAGGAGGTCACCAGTGGAGTGATGTCCCCTTCAAACAACCTAGCATCCTTTCTGCAGTCATCTCTGCAGGGGCACTGTGGTCTCTGGCTGGGCTGAGTGGAAGGAGGATGAAGATGAGCCCTTTGTGAGGGCGGCGGNGTGCCTGCGCTTCCATTAATTCTCTGGGGTAATTGTACCAGAGTTAAGATTATGAAAAGGAACCACATTTCAGGAGCTTGTAAGGAATGAGCTGAGTTGTTTTTAATTAAATTAAATTCATATGAAAGCTAATGACCTGCCAGTGCGAGCCTTGAGTAACTTTACAACGTAATTAAAAACCCACAGGGAAGAGAGCTGTGGCTGTGCCACGAGTTGAGGAGCTGCTGGGAAGACAAAGGCCGTGGGTGGTGCTGATGGAGAGAAGCGCCTGGTCACTGCCTTGTCTCTGCTGCCCCAAGGGCAGAGCTGGGCACAGGGGTGGGCTGCTAGGGAGGAGAAGTGGGGGTGCGGTGGCTCAGCTCCCAGAGTTATCCTGGGTAAGGCAGTTCCGCTGATGTGACCATATCCACAGCCAAGAAAGCCACCTTTTTTCTGCTCATTTCCCGGACACTTTCGGGATGCGGTTGTTGACCTTTTGGCCAGCACCGCCGTGAGGGCCGCTGTTACGGGACAAGAGCGGGGTGAAGTATCAAAGCCTGGTGATGGAGTCCACGTACAAGCCCATGACGCCGGGCAAGCCCGGACCCCCTCCAGCCCCCTCCCCGTGAAGGGACGGGGCTGCTCCCTCAGAAAAACTGCCCTCGGACACCGTCGGGTCGGGTCGGGTCGGGTCGGGTCGGGT
>VZZY01022730.1:634173-720858 GCA_013400335.1 Eurystomus gularis
TAGCTGCGGGCGGGATTTTGCGGGAGGGACCCGTAGGGCAGCACGCAGCCGGGACAAGGAGGCGGCTCCGGGGCACGGCCGAGCAGGGCTTTGCTGAAGGAGCAGCGCTTGGCAGAGGGGCTCTGAGACCTGTTGGCTGCAGGGTCCCGGGGCGAGGGACCACCCGGCTCCATCCTCCTGCGCCCGGGGCCGTGGGGCCGTCCCCGTGAGCTGCTCCCTGCTCCCTTCTGCGGGAGCTGCCCGCGGAGCGCGTCCCTGGGCGCCAGGGCATCTTCGGAACTGCCGTGGGTTTGTCTGTTTCTGGAGGGGCTAGGCGCTTCCTTTTTTATTATTATTATTTACACTTTGGTGTGCTTCCAGGCGTCCGTGGAGACCTTCTGGGGGAATCCTGGCAACAACTGTAAAACACAGACCAAAATGTTCTCGCTGCCCCATTCAACTTAGTCTGGAGTGACCCGGTGACACACTGTACGCGGAGCGTTTGAGTTGTGAGAATGTGGTGTTTGCTCTGGATAGGGTGTGTCATGTCAGCAGCGCCAGGCTGCCTGAGCTCTTGGGAGATCAGGGACTTCTCCGGGTCACTCCGGCTGGCTTGTGGTAGTAAGCAACAGTTGGCGGAAGGCACAGGGCAGGCCAGCTCTAGCCAGGGTGGAGGGGGGGGAAAGGGGGCTGTTGCCGTCTCCTTAAATACAGGGATGTGGTGTGGCTGCTGCTGTCCAAGCCCTTATCACCCCTTCTTCCTCTCCTGCCCTGCTTTATCAGCCTGGCTGAGCCTGGCCCCAGCTCCAGACATGCCCCCCTCCCTGCCTTGTCCATCTCAGACTTACTCATCGTAGCTGGGTTATGCATCTGATCTGGAGGAGCGTGTACGTGAGGAGGTTTGCTGAGCTGTGTATGCTTCTGTTTGTCTTGGCAGATCTGTTGTACCGCTGTCAGGTTTCATAATGGGGCTTGGGCAGGGTCACCTGTGGCTGCTCCTTTACTCTCACTTTTGGCTTTCTCATTCCCTTGTTGGGGCTTCATTTACTCCTTGGGACCTGTGTCCCAAGGAGTGTGCTGGGGGATGTGTGCTCCAAGTGCTGGACGCAATCTGCTTTGGGCACTGTCTCTCTTTACCCTCCACCTGCTGAGGTGAGGCAGGTGGAGTTGGGTATAGCACAAATAATCCTTGTGAGGCTGGAAAGCGGGGACAGAGGTGTTTTCTAAAAGGAGACATATATGGCAGGGCAGCTGGATGGGGGCAGTGGTGCAGATGCTCCTGGGACAACGGGAGAAGGCTGAACACAGCTCATGACACGAGCTGTGCAGGCCGGCTGCTTGGCCGCCTGCTCCCTCTGCAACTGGCAGCTCAAGTCTTCTACCTCTAACCTTTCCTTGTACTTGTCTTGGACTGAAACCTAGCAGCGTGAGCCAGCGCAGCTCACGGGGCTGAGCCCAGGGAGGGGCAGCACTGGAGTGAATGGGAATGCTTGCCTTGTTTGAAGGAATCAATAGGAACTAGGCAGATTCACAAAGCCAGTTAATTATATAGAATTAAAACCTTCTTTTTTTTTTTTTTTTTCTTTTTTTTCCTTCTTCCTCCTGCAAAAGGAGGGAGAGGAGGGGCAGCAAATCACGGCTGAGTCATCTTACTTTAGACTGTATCTGCTGGCATGCTGCAAATATGAAGCAATGACAAAGTGTACCTGTTAAACCTTTGCTCTCTGGCTTCTCATTGCTGAGAATAAATGTGCTTCCTTCCATCTCGCTTGCTGTCCTCAGGGAGGCTGGAGGAGCACACTGGATTTTCTTCTTGTTGCCTCTGCACTGGCCTGACCAGCGAGTGACCCATACTGCTTGGCCTCGGCCTCCTCTCTGCATCACGAGAACCTTTTCTTTGCTGGACAAAGATGCAGTTGTGTTGGTTGCAGTGAGGCCACAGCAGAAAGTTGTGAATTCCAGTTTCCCAGAGAACTGAGATCAAATCAGTGTTTCAAAGTCCTTATTGACACTTGCAGAGAGGAGGGGCTGTAGGAATGCCAGCTCTATTCAGCCCGTCATGGTTTGCCCATCACCTTGGTAATCAATACAAAAAGAGTTGTGTTGCCCAAGACAAAAACTTGTGCTTTTTTGGATCTCTGATTTGAAGCAGGAGACCCAATATTCCCCCAAACTGTGGGGCTCAGGCTGGATGAGGACCCAGCAAGGTGCTGGGAAGGGTTTGGGTAGCTGGGTGCCTGTTCAAATGCATGCTGAGCTGAGGGTAGGGATTTAACTGGGAACCTGAATGCAGCCCCATGCCCTCAAACACGTGCATGTCCATGAATGGCACTGGTTCAAATGCTAGTGCAAGGGAGCATCAGTCCAGCGTGCTACTGTCTCACTGATTCTCACAGCATGTCTGACCACCATGCTCCTCTGGAAGGATACACCAGGACAAGTGTGCTTGTCCCATCTCCGATCCAGCCTCTTTACCCTGGTGACAGCCCAGTACCTGACCTGAGAGTGGGAGGAGCTGTGTAAGTTCTTCAAAGGAAGGCCAGGCATGTTTAGAGGCATTTGGAGGATAGGAGAAATGGGACTAGCCTCTTGGTAGGTCTCCTCCTTGGTGAGGTGTTAAACTCTTTGGTGGGTACTGCTGTAGGCGCTGTTAGCAGGGACCAGTCTTAAGTTGCAATTAGTGGGGGTGCTCTCCCCTTGTGTGCTTCTCTCCTTGCAGTCAACCTTGTGCTCCAGGAAGGCTCTTGCTGCCATGGTGTTGGCATGGTGCAAGGCCAACAAGTCTGCTCCCGTTCTTGTCAAACCAGCTCCACTTGCACACATGGAAGGGCTGCGAGGGGAAAGATAACCGAGCTTCTCACTCTGAGTGACAGGAGCCTTGAATTTGTTCTGCTGGCTGTGAAACTTTGTGCTGCATTGCAGTGGCACCTCTGCTGGGCTCTTAGCCCTGGCTACTTCAACTGCACTTGTGCCGCTTGTGCCTTTACCTGGAAAGGGCAGCGAGAGAGTATCCTTTTGCAGGTGTTTGTTGCAGGATGCACTGCTTTGATCCTGTTGGGTGAGAGCAACTGAGCTCAGGATCTTGACAGTCCACTGTTCAAGTGGAGAAGGGGACTCCCTCCTTCAGGCCTGACTGGATGGTCACCCAGCAGTGACATTTCCCATACAGCCCTATGTTAAGTCATTATAGCTCATGCCCCTCAGGGACACTGCTGGCGAGGGCTCTAGGGCCACACTGCAAATCTGAAAGGGCAAAGTCCAAGAGCAAAGTTTAAAAATAATAATTCTGGGCGACAGAGTAGCAGACTGTCATTTCTATGGTCTGGCCAAGTCTCAAATTCTGATAAATGAATGTTTATTCAGAAAAGACCCAAAACAAAGCCATAGTTGAAATGGACTAAATTTTCCTTTAAAGGACTTCATGCAGGATCTTTTTATAGTTTTGTGTTTGTTATTCTCTAGTAGAAGCCCTAAAATAAAGCTTTTCCCTACTAAATCCAGATTTTGTTTGGTTTTTTTGCCCTAGGAGATCCTGCTCTGGCAGGGGATTGGACTAGATGATCTTTCAAGGTCCCTTCCAATCCCTAGCATTCTGTGATTCAGTTATTCAGGACCTTTCAATACCTTTTAATGCAGCTACAATTTGTGTGCATTTTTCTGTATGTTAATAACAACACCATTGAATTATGTCTTCATTTCTACAACCCATTCACCATGAACATAGTTCATATAGTTCTAAGTGGTTGCTCTAGAGCACAAACAAAAATTACATATATATGGCTGATGGGAAAGAGAGCAGCATGTCGTTTGGTTGTGTTAGTTTATCGGGAAACCTGCTCTTGCTGGACTTCCTTTCCCAGCCTCCATGCACGCAGGTATCACTTTGAAAAAGGGAAATTGAAACAAAGTGTGCAGTATGCACGCACTTTGCAAGCCTAGTTAGCAAGATTGCAAATTTTAAGAAGGTGAATAGCTATTCATATCGAACCGCCTCATTTGTGGCAGCTGCCTTGCAAAAGGGATTAATAATGTGTGTTGGAATCTGGTGCCTAGTTGATAACATCTATAGATAACTTTAAAACAAGTTTGATGAAAACCACATTCAAAAAGTAAATGTGTTACATTTTTGATGTGGAATTTGTGACATGATGGTAGGTGTCTTCTCTGCTCCTTTTCCTTGTGGCAATGAGGATGTTCATGGTTTCATTTGTTGACCAACACAACCCCACTGCTTACCAGGAATTGATGACGGAGCATTCAGAGAAGAGTGCTCGAATGGCAAAAGGGCGAGAGCTGCTCATCTACAGATTCAGATTCTTCAGTGCATTATGTGTATTGAGCAGATGATGTCTTCTGTAGAATGTGTGTCCTGCGGATCTTTGTGTCATGGTCCTCAGATTCTGGCTTGCCCAGCTGGAGCAGAGCTCTGTGGGGACCTGGCACAGTATCACCTTGTCCAGCTGTGTTATTTCTGCCGTTGTGAATCATACCGGTTGCTTGGCTTAAAAAGGGCATTAGGAGATGACTCCCCCTGTGCTGCCCTCTCTAGGGAGGGTGACCGTGCTCTTGGTATGGTGGGAATGTCCTGTAGGCAACGGAAGGAGCTGGGTGCATTTAGACTGATGGAACAGGAGGTTAAAATGAATAGTGTGAAATCTATGCAGGGGCCATTGACTAAACTAGGAATGAAAGAGAGCAAAAGCAAACTAGAATGTATGAAACAAAGCTGAATCCAGGAAGCTGGAGTCTGTGCTGCGGTGAGGAGTTTCTGAGTATCCATGGCCTTGAGAAGTTTGAGGGCTTTCTTAGCATCCTTAGTGGTGTTTTGCTGCTGTATCCTGTGGTTCTGCTCTATCTCATCCCGCTTCCTGTCAGTTGGCTGATTCTCTCCTGTTTGAGGAAGGCCACAGGCAGGGTGTTTGGAGCTCGTAGCTGGTAGAAATTTGGACCTATCCTTGCGCCTGGCCCTGCTCTGCTGCACAGCATTACAGAGCCGACCAATCCTTCCTTCTCCCTCTCCTCTCCAGAGGGTTGGGGCTTAAGGAACGCTGTTTTCTTTGTGGATGAAAACCAAAATTCAAATGCAAACTCTCCTTTGTTTCACTTCCCTAGTCATGACTTAAGGCTTTTGAAAAACTTGAATGTCACAGTTCAGTGGAAGGGCCAAATCCTGCTTGGCACACGGCCACTGAGGTGGATGCAGCTCTGTGTGGAAAGCTGGTGCTTGTACACAATTCCAGCAGTGAACCTCAGCATCAGGGCCATCCATCGCCTCTGCCTGTTCAGAGGTCTGGTGACCTTGATCCCTCACAGCTTTGCTTTGGAGGGTAACTCTGTCTTCCGGCCGTTTCATGTAGCAGTGGGAAATAGGAAACAAATGAATCCATATGTTTGACCTTCAGTGTGACTCAGCAAACAAGTGAGTGTGTATGTTGTACAGCTGAGGGGTCTGTGCTGTGGCTGAGCAGGGCTTGGTGGGTTGTCCTTAGGGTCCCTGTGCTTGGCGTAACCCCATGGTGTGCGTGCACTTCATCCCAGCAGCTTTGGCTCTGTGCTCAGGCAGCATTGTGCCCTGGTGAGCTGTACAACAGCAGAGTGGGAAGAGCTGTCGCTCACTGGGGTTTTAGGGAGGGTACAGTCGAAGGGATGAATCAGAGCAAGGGGAGGTGGCTGCTTTGTAGCCCTGGGTGCATGGGGAGGTTGGCTTGGGTTATTTGTTATGAAGGATGCCTGTCCTCAGGCTGCCTGCATCCCTGTTGCCTGGCTTCTCCCTGCAGCTCTGACTTGTTGCTTCTGCTTCTCTCCTCTGCTAGGGCAGAGGGACCATGGCAGCATCGCTGACGGGCTGTAGTTACTGCTGGGATTGCTTCTCCATGCCTTTCCCAGTGCCGTTTAAACCAGCATGACCCTTCTCACAGCTCTCCCTGTCCTCAGAGCAGGAGTGAGGGGATGACAAGGTATCTGGGTATGGAGCTGGGGGCTGGCTGTCTCTCTCCCACTCCAAGCTCCCCAGCCCCGCACGCCTGAGGCAGCAAAGGCTTATGGAGAGAGGCCAAACACAGCAGCTTGCCGCCAAGAACTTTCTTTGTTTCCAGCCACCTCCCTCCATTTTTTTCTTTTCCTCTTACAATTTCCCACTCCCTTTTCTATATTAAACTCACCCTAGTTTGGCTCGATCCCTCAGCTGCATCAGTTTCTCTGCCCCTTTGAATTTTTCAGTGCTCCTTTCTTGTGGCAGCAGCTGAAGCCAGGGCGTGAGGCTCTCGCGTCACTTCCCCGTGTTTCAGAGTGTGGAGGAGTGCGGGTGGAATAAAGAGACTCGCCAGCAAAGGAGAAAAAGCATCAAAGATGCTTTAAATATGCAGAGCTCTCCACAGAGAGGTTTATTGTACGTAGTCTCCCTGGACCCGAGACCACACAGGCTCAAACCCGTTGGAAACAGCTCTGCAGACAGCTCTGCCTCTGCTGGAGGCTGTTATGTCTGGCTTTGCTGTAGGAGCTCTGCTGAGTGGCAGGGGACCTACACTGATGCTTGTCGGCTGGGCAGAGCTACATGTCCCTACAGCCCCATGGAGGTGTCTTTCCAAGTGACCACAACGTTGCTTTCAGCCCTGCTATTGTTCATGTGCCTCTGGGTGGCTGGCATGGAAACGGGAGGGTCTGTAGCAGTAGCTAGGGGCATAAGGATGCTTCAAGGCCAAGGAAGCTCAGAGATTGCTGCAGAACCGCTCAGGGAGGGCTGCTGGCAGGTTGTTGGCTTGCCTGGCTGTATCAGAATGGGTATGCTGCACCAGGGAGAGCTGGCATAGTGGGATGGTGCTGAGCTTGGAGGGGACTTGCTGCCTCATTCAGCCGTGTGCTGGGTGCCAGGCAGAGAGCTCGCAGGCCAGCCAGCAGCTGCACTCTCCCGAAAGCCTTACTTGTGGGCTTTGTGTGCACCCCCTCAGCCGGGATGCCTTAAGCAGTCCAGGCTGCTTGCCAGGTTGTGTTTTGTGCGTGTCTGTAAGTGTGTTTATTGCAAGGAGTCCAGAAGTGATTCTTCTAGGTCACATGTTTCAAGAACAGGAAACAGTTTCTGGTTGGTTTGTTATGGTTGTTTTTTTTTAGTATCTGTTCTTAATTCCATGGCCTCAAGTCAGCCACTTGAATAATCTCTTCTCTCTAGCCACATTGTTGTATGGGACAATGCGCCTCTTGGGGAAGGTGCAAGACTGAGGGCTTGTGAAGGACTCCAGAGTCCTTGGTTGCACTGAGCGGTAGAAATCACCGGGAGCCATTGTTATCTGCAGCGCTGAGGCTCTTTATCAGACCCTGGAAAAATACCTCTGAGGTCTGACAGCTCCCAGGGCTTATGCTTGCTACTTTCTCTCTTCAAGAGGAAAAAAGAAAAAAAAATAAATCTCTGGCTGCCCTTTCCGGTCAAGATAATTTATGCTGGCTTCTCATCCCCTCTGTTCTTGCACTCTAGTCTCTGTGACTCCAGCCACTCTGGGTGTGTCTCTGAACTGGTTCCTTCAGCCTCCCTGCTCTTCTGGTGATGCTCGATGCTGGAGTTCACTCTCCACCTGAGATGCCATCCTGCCCAGGAGGGATGTCCTGAATCTCCCTCCAAGCATTGTTCCACTGCGCATTGCCAGTGTGTTTCTCCCGGTGCTGCAGAGCTCTCGCTCCCATGTGAGCTGACTGGCAGCTCTTGTTGACAGCTCTGTTATGGTTGGCCAAGTGCCATTTGCATTTCTTTTAGCAATCTGTCATTTTCTGACAGTTCCCTTATGAAGGTTTTCAGTCCCACTTTCCACTGCCCTGTTCTCCCTCTGAGCTGCCTCTCCAGAGATGCTGGGGAGGGGAGCGTGGCAGCAAGCACGGGGTCATGCCGGTGAGATGCTACAGGCATGGAGCTCGTGATGCCCAGCTGGGTGGGCTGCAAGATCCCCTGGGACTTTCCATTTTAATCTTTCTGTTTAGGGCACCTGGTTTCTGATGTGACCAAGGAGAATCTTGGGCAGTGGTGGTCCTGATGTCAAACTTCTCCGTTAGTAATTTTTGGCATGTGACCAATTCTTGTAATGTAGGGAGTCTGAGGAGCCCAGAGAGTTTGAGAGCCCAATCCCTGCAGTGTTGGAGTTCAACCTTTTCCATCTGCAAGTTGCCATTTTCTGTGAAGGTTCTGATCCACTTCTGCTCCCCAAGGGATGGGAGCACAGAAAGCATTTGACGTTAACATGAAAACAAGATCCACCTACACCTCCAGGACTGTCCCTGTGGCCTCTGTACCCCCCAGGAGTGGAGGGCAGGTCTTGTTTTCTTGCTTTGGTCTTTGCTGAGGCTCTGACAAGGTTGTCTTGCTGGGAACTCCTCCTGCTCCATAACATGGGCTTGCTGCAGTGTGGGACTGTGATTTCATGGCATGAGGGCAGGGGACCTGGTAGCTTGGAGAGGAGTCATGGGAGGCCAAGGGCGAGTTTTATTCCTGAAAGTGGGATTTCAATGTATTTCTGTGACCCTGAAAGCTCTGTACCTCTCTTTCTTGCCTTGCTCTGGTAGGACAAATACTGTGAGCTGTCTCTCAAGGATTTCAGAAGCACAGGCATGAATTTCAGCTATGCATCTCTGACCTGTGGCTGAAATGAAGCTAAGGAGGGTTCAGTCCCAGTGATTTCTGCCTCTTCCAAGGCTCAGCTTGTCCTATTGCCCTCAGGCATCACATCTAGCTGTAGGGTTTAATGTGACACACGTGCAGCAATGTAGGCTGGAGCAGAGCAAGGGATCGAGGCTCTTGGGGCTGGGAGTGAGGCAGGGTAAGGCATCCTTACCAGAGGGAGAAAGAGAGGGAAGCTGCAGGTTCCTGGGTTTCACCGAATCAGCTAGTTCACCTCCATGGTGCAGACCCCACCGCTGGCCTGGGAAGGGCTGTAAATATTTAAATAGCTGTGCCTTTGAGGTTTGGCCAGTGGCCCAGCCCACATGATGGGATTGCAGAACCCCCCTCCTGATCTGGCTACCCGCCACCTCCCTGCCATCTGCTCGGCTCTCCCCACCCCTCAAGGAAATGGTGGAGAGGGATCTGAGCAGCGTTCCCCCCGTTCCAGCAGAGCTCCCCTGTGGGTGCATGTCCCCGAGGCAGTACCAGCTCCAGCCCTGGGAGAACCCCTTGCTCCTTCCATGGAAAAAGCCTGGTAGTGGTTTCTCTGTGTTATTTCTTTGAAGGACCATAGAAATCAGAGCTGGAGAAGACCCATGAAATAACTATTTCCACATGCACTCACCCACACAGCCAGGCTGGGAAAAAGCCTTGGAGCAGCCTGTGCAAGACCAAGGGTTGTGGAAGCAAGTGATGGGGTGGCTCCTACTGGGACAAAATTGAGTGCTGTTCCTGGTGGGACATAGTGCAGTGCCAGGCCAGGAGGGGAAACTTCAGACCAAGTGCAATGTTTTCAAAACTGTGTTGATCATTGAAAGTGTCTTTCAGAGGCACCTGAGAAAGAGATGGGTAAGTGCCTGTGGGAGCTTGGTGCATCATTTCCAGTCTCTGTGAAAGCCATCGCTGGGTGGCTGACTGTGCTGTTCGTACCTGTCAAAATCTGTACTTTTGTTGTTAGTTGAGGAGACCACCTAAGTTATGCTTTCTGGTATCTTTTTTTGATCCCTAGGACAGCAGGGACTGGATTAGGTATTAGCAGAGCCCAAGATCTGTGATGGTTTTGGCCAACAGATATACTTTGGTGGGATGGGGCTGTCAGAGTGAAGGATAACAGATAATCACAAGGAGAGAGGAAGCCAGCTTTACCAAGATTGTTTTTATAGATACCGAGGAGCTCCTGTTCCTGTAGGCTTCCCCATCTGTTCTGCTTTCCACAAGTAGGTGAGGAGATGTCCCTGGAGACCTTTTTGCTGCTCAAATAGGATGTTCAGGAAACAGTTATCTGGACTCCTGGGAGATCTGCATTTCAGCAAAATAGGAATGAGCTCATCAGTTGGGAGAAATACTCCTTCCATCCGTTGCAAAGGGTATAATAAAGCATGGTGCGCCCTCAAATCTCATGGCTTTATTACCCTCAAGAACTTTGAATTCATTTTGGCTTGAGCATAATCCACATCCTGATTAAAATTCCAGTCTAATAAGCTGTTGATTCCAAATAAAGGCAGGATAGGAATAAACAATGAAGAAAAGTTGGCTTTTCCTCCTGCCCCAGTGGAAGGCTTTCTCCAGGCAGGCAGCCAGCAGTGATATAACCCTGTAAAGTGCTGTAGACTGGTAAGAAAGCTGGGATATCAGCTGAGCTTCCAAGCAAAATGAGCTCATGCTGACCTGCTGGCAAGGCCTGGGGTGAGGGTAAAGGCAGCTTGGATGCTTACTTAGTGTCATGTTAACGCTTGGTTTGCTGATGGTATGGTAGTGACTCTGTGGGTGCTGTCAGATACTTCAGAGGCCATGTCATGCAACTTTATCAGTTTCCATGGCAAACTGTGGCCAACCAAGTTGTTCCTGACTTGGTGAGGTCTACAAGCATGTCCTTGAACTGGTATTGTGCCTTACCCAATGCAGAGTACTTGTTAAGCTACATTTGATGATAAGTAAGCACAGTGTCTGGGCATCCCTTGTAGAAATCATGATCCATCCAGGTCTCCATAGCTGCTATAGATGCTGTCTTGTAGGAGCTCTGTCTTCCTCATGTTAATATGCAGAAAGCGCCGGTCCTTCAGCTCAAAGAAAGAATTTGAATGAAAGGAGAGGATTGTGGTTAGCTGAATAAGGCCTGTGAGGTGACACTGAGCAACTGGGATTTTGTCTGGGAGAGAGTGGTGGTACTTGTGACACCCAGCCAGCTCACTGAAAGTCAGCAAAGCGGTCACAACTGTGTTTGATCTGATCATCTGGTTTAAGAAGAGTGGTCATTGAAATGCTGCATTCAAAGTACTAAAGTTCTTTATTTTAGCAGTAAGAACTTGCTGCTTCTTGCCTGTATTTCTGTCCTGATTTGGAAGTGATCCTGCTGCAAAGAGTTTGTGGTTCCTCAAGAGTCTTGTCATCTTGGTAGGTCACGTTACATCAGCCTTTCGAGCAACAGAGTGACGTTTGGATAGATTTTTAGTACAGCATTTGAGTAGGTTTGATAAGCTCAAATAATTTAGCATTGCACTATCCATTTGAGTCTCCTGGTGTCTGAGTTTCAGTATCGGGCTGGCATGTTGGTCACATTCCAGCATCTGGAAAAATGTGTCTCTCACTGGGAAACCTTGTGAAAGTCTTAAGGGATTCTGTCTTAAATACCAAAACATTAGCATCCTAAGAGCCTTCATGCTTTGTTATATTAATTGGAGTTCTAGCAGGTCTGTTAACCTGTTTTGTTCCTGCTTCAGTGAATCAATACTTGAATTTGTGGTGGAAATAAGGAGGACATGAGAGTTGGAAGAAAAATCAACATGTCCTCATTCTGCTTAGTCAGTCTGTTATCAATTAGTGAAAGCTGAGGTTTGCATCAGTTGAATGTTAGGCTGGCATCTCGTCAAGGGTCATCTTTAGTTTCTGTGAGCAACAAGCAGGGACATTAGATAAGTAATGACCAATTCTGTTACTTGCTTGTTGTTCTTCATAGAAAAATAAAGAAATGGGGCTGGGTTTTTTCTTTGCGTTCATCACCAGTAAAAGCCTGGTCATGCGGTCTGTGAATAACCTGTAATTACTAGGATTGATTGTGTAGCATTTTAAGGAACAGGAGGGTAATTTGCACATTTGAGTAAACAAAACCTCAGAGCTGGTTATGGAAGAACAGATGGAGTTTTGAACCTTGTGGATTTGAGTCCTTGCCAGCCCCAGCCCCAGGCTGACAGTGGTGTGTGGCGCAGCACACCGTGGGCTGCAGTTTTGGGATCTCGACATCAAACTCAATGCTGCAGCCATAGATGGGATGGCCAAGGCATAGTTATTAACTTGTCATGTGTCTGTATCTGGAGAGACATTACCTGTGCTTTTACGTTGAAGTGCCCTTTCACATTTGAGGTATGCCCCTGTTTAGGGGTAGAGAGCTCTCTTAGTTCCCAACCAGCAATAAGTGTTTAGCAGACAGTTGTAGTGCAGCAGTGGAGCTTGCTAATTTAATCTTACATATTTTCTAGTATCGTTGAAATGACTTTAAGTGGTCCCATGAAGTTCCCTGGTTGATGTCCAGCTGTGGGGGCCACATTGGCAGCTTTAGCAGCATTTGGGTTGTGGTGCGGGTTGTTGAGTTGCTCCTCTCTGACTTCTCTCTCTGTTCCCTACAGGTGTACATTATCAAAGTCATCTGGTCCAATGGTTCCACAGAAGTCATATACCGACGGTACAGCAAGTTCTTTGACCTGCAGGTAAGCATTTCACCAGTTCTGGGGGTTTTGGCTTTGGAGGGTCGAAAGCTGTGGTCAGTTGAGAAGTGCGGTTTCTGCCTTACGCTAAGCATGCCTTTTGTAGTCTACCAGAAAATGTTTTGGTCTGAGGAAACTTAACTGCAAATCCTTGAAAAAAGTGAGAACAAGGCAACCTCAAAAGCTGGACTCTTTGCTCCGGCACCTCTTGCACACTGGCTGGGATACCTTAGGTCTTCTGCATATCCCAGTGTCAAAGTTCCACTGTCACTCCCTGGACTAAGCACACACAGGACTGCATAGGTATGTCTGAATTCCTGCAACAGAAATCTGTGCAAGTGCTGAAGTTCCTGTTGGGGTTTTCGTTTGCTTTGGTGGGTGATTTTACTAAAGTTAGGCCTAGATTCCATTCCTGTGGAGATAATACCATGTTTTTCCTAGTTGCTATCACAGCAAAACAGGACTGCTGCTGAAAAGTGCTAATTCCCTGGGTTCATGTTCCATTGGCCGGTGTTTTGGGGAGCAGGCGCTGGGGAAATGCCCGTTGCCCAGTGCAGAGCAGTGCCAACCTGGAGGGCAGCTGGCAGCAGATACTTTAGCAATTGCCTCCTGCTGCAGCAGGGAGCTGGAAGAAAATGGAGCTGAGGAAGAGAAGGCTGGAAAGGAAATTGGGACAAGCCGGGTTGCAGAAAACCAAAGCTGGTGTTCTGGGCAAGCAGGCAAAGGGTGTTTTCCACCCCCTCCTTGGTGGAGATGAGCCAAGGGGTCTGGCTGAGCTTTATGAGCCAAAACATAAACTGAGCTGCTGGAACAGGCTCTGTGCAGATGAGAAAGGAAAATGCATGAAGGGATCTATGTACCAGCAGCAGCTGCCAGAAAAGTCACTGGCACATCCCTTCTGGCCTGTGCACAGGACTGAGCGAGGAGTTGGGCACCCTCTGCCTCCAGTGACGCACTCATGTGAGGTTGATCCTAGCTATACGCTTTATTTGGAAGGGTGCTGTGGTTGCCTGCTGATGAGGATGCCTTTCCTGAAATCAGTGCATCCAGACACAAATATGCTAGTACGGTTACAGTACATCTGGGCCTGCCCAGCAAACCAAGCCCATGGGAATCCAGGTGGCTTTCCTGGGCTCATCCGGTCAGCCGGATTCAGGTCAGCCTGCGAAGCCTGGGATTGTGCAAGACAGCTGCTCATGTCCAAGGTGCCCTGTCCCCTGCCTGGCAAGGCACCTTCTGCAGAGCCATGGATGCGGCCATGAGTGTGACCATGTTGAGTAAGCCCTGGCCAGCCAGCAAGAGACGAGCTTTGGCCAGACCCTAGGTGTCCTTACCCTGCCCTGTGCTGCTGTCCCGCAGCATCATGCTGGGCAAGGTAAGGTAGGGTGGCACGGGTGGCTGCTGGTGCAGGCAGGGTTAAGCTGTGTGCAGCTGCTTGTGTAACCAAGGAAATATTAAAGTAAATAAACAGGGAACAGCTGTTAGGCAGAAGCCAGGGCTGGAAGGAAATGGAGCTCTGCACTTCCTTCTCTGCAGCATCTCATCTTTGTTGGTGCTCCAAGGTGGCCAAGCTCATGCTGTTGTTTGCTGCAAGAGGGGGTCTTTTGGGATATATGTGGTAAACAGATGCCTCTAGCTGTGCTGTTTCCCTGAGCTGCCTTGCTCCTTGTGTGGAAGAACATGTAAGGAAATAGTGGCTGTCCTTCCTCTCTTCCTCCCCTTCCATCTTGGCTGGAGCTGTGCATGGTCCTAGATGGAAAATGTCATCACTGGAGGCTGTCTGGAGCCAGAGACTCAAACTGGCTCTGCAAAACACCCTGAAGAACCTTTAGAGGCAGAGGTGCTTTTTCGATCTCTCTCGATCTCTCTCGATCTCTCTCTCTCTCTCAGGGTGCAGATGGAAAAGTTTAGAGCAAACATCTCCCCCCTGCTTTCTGCAGCTTTTTCTTATTTAAAAAAAAAAAAGAAACCACTCCTTTCTGGCTCTGTTGAAAGAATGAATGAAATTGTGGTTTTTCCCTTCCTTCCCCCTTATCGCACATGCTTCCTGGTGTCCTTATTTTAAACTTGTGGTGCAGTACAGTGGAAATTGGATTGAAAGGCAAGGACTGAAACAGATCCTCTTAGCACAGTGGAAAAACATACTCTAGGTAGGCTTGGTAGCACTGACTGTTGCAGTTGCTGGAGGCCTTTATTATATGACTTTTGGATGATTGTGTGCCAATTTTAGTTTTTGAGGCAGAAATTTTCCATGCTGGAAATTATTCATGCCTCCAGTTATTTAAAAAAAAAAAAAAACAAAACCACAAAAAATTCCCAGAAAATAACTGATTGGTTAAAATGGTTCTGCTATATCTGAAAACATTGTAAGAAGGAAAAATATTTTTTCCAGGGTTCAGTTCTGATGATCTTTTTGATGTGTTGGAGGAAGAATTGGCATCTTGAGTTGCAGGTGATCCCTGTGTCAAGAATCTGTCTTTCATATTATCCAGTGAAAATCCATCTGAATTTTTTTCATACTTACAGCCTCGAGCAATTTCAGTATATGCATCTTTGAGTAGAGGTATTTGTGAATTCAATATCAATCTTCCCAGTGATTCTGGCTGTACCTTCCATGCTCCTGACAGAAGCTAAGCAGGATTTTGTTATTTTTTTTCAATAGCAGCTCTGGCTGCATTTGGTGCACCCTCTTTTGCTGTTGGTGACTCTCCTGCTATGGTCAGGCAGGAGGACAAGGAAGCCTTTTGATCCAAGCAAGAGAGAGGAGAAGAACTTCTTGGGGAAGGAGTGAGGGCTGGTGGGGGCTGACCCACAGGCTGGTGTGATGCAGCCCAGGCACGGTCGTGTGAGTTGTTGAAGATTTTCTCCTGATATTCTATGTGAGGCCACAGCTGAATCAGTTGTCACCTTTCATTGTGACCAAACAATTATTTCAGGAGTAGGGCCAAGTAAAACACATGCACACTTACTGCTGACAGCCTCGCCAGCTAGGCTGCTCCCTTTGCAACTGGAGGGCAAAGTGTCCTTCCCCCCCAACCCAGGCAGGAATGACGCTCAAAACACAAACTGCCAGCTCAGCTGAAATAAAGGTGAAGCCTGGAGTTCTCCCAGTGCTGGTCTCTGCCTTCATCTGGATGTAGAGATACCAGACCGACCGGCTGCATTCACCATACTGGAATGGGGAATGTTGAAAGCCACGCTGCTGGTCACAGCAATGCCACAAGCTGTGCTCTTATCAGCTGGGAGCATTCAAGGTTTTGTCTGAATATTGTGAACTTCCAGAGCTCTTCCCTTTGGCTGTCACTGATACTCAAGGCTGGCCCTCTTCTGCAAAAGTTCTGGTTTACAGCTCATCACTGGAGCAGCCTTTCCAAATACGACTCTGCCTTTCTCTTCCAAGGGTGGCAAGACCTCCTCTTTCTGCCTAATTACAACAGTTTTCATCCTGTTGACCACACTATGGGTCATCTGTTGTCACACAGGAGATTGTCACCCCCTTTCTAAGGGCTGGTGACTGATGCTTGTTCAGCAATTCATCTTGTGTCTCCCAGCACGAGGCATAGACTGCTTCCTCCTGGTCCCACTCCAGCGTGATGGCCCTCATCCCTTGGGAAGGGTTCAGGTTGTACCCTTCCCTCTTTTGCTCTGGGGTTGTCACAGGAAGGCTCAGAATGCCACACCAGGTGGTAAAATTGGGAAGGGAATGCTTAATCCAAAGAATACTTCTACCTCCTCATTGCAGGAGGAAACCATCAGTGACCTGGGCAGTGCTCAGGAGCATTTTTGCTGTATAGATCCTCTGTGCTCCGGTTCCTACCACCTCTCCTCCTTGTTTTCTCCATAAATGTTTTCCATCATACAGCAATTTACATAGGACCAACTTTTTAGGGATTAAAAAACAAGCCCTAGATGAAATTGTAACTCTAAAGTTTGAAGCCTTGGATAACTGTATGATTTGTAGTAAATTTGTAACTACAAATACTAAACTCAGTTCTGCATGAACCTCTTGGCTGGAGGAATAATTTCCTTTGAATAGGATTGAGGCTTTTTCATAACACTCAATATGCCAGATGTGAGCTATTTGGAGCAGATGGATACTGTTCCTAAGAAATGAAGGCAGTAAGATTGATGCTTGCAAGGATGCCAGTTGTTTTCTGGACACTAATTGGGGCTGGCAGGTATGCTGGAAATGTTAGCTGGCGTAGAAGCTGGTAATCAGATATGTGAGCGACTGTCTCCAGTGGACAGAGGTAGATGATCATGGTCTTGCATGCCTGAGAGATGCTTCCAGTCCTGCCAGCAGGGGAAGAGCCATCTGATCATGTCAGATGCATCACTCAGGTGGAGGTTAACAAGTCTCTTGGAAGGATCCTTTTGAAACAATTGGCTGTGAGGAGTGACACTGTTGGTTAGAGAACAGATACTGGCTTGTGTTTTGTGTGCTTTATGGAAACCCCCAAAAAGAAACATTTTTTCCCCACTCTGTAATTATGAGCTCATCAGTCACAATGGTAGTAGTTTCAAGTCTTCATGTGACCAAGAGCCATTGTTGTCTTGCTATGCTCCTAAAATGTCCTTATACCCAAACCCAACACTTTTACACCTTTCCTGCTATTACCAGACCCCCGTGCTTTCCCTGGACAGGAACCCCACTCCATGTCCTCAGCCTCCTCTATGTTTCAGCTGCAGCCACCTTCTCCTCGACTAGGCATCTTTATCTGGCTCTTTTCAGTCCTGTCTTGGTTTGCATCCCGGACAGCAAGGCTTGTGTCTCTGCAACTGGGAGTGCATCCGGTCGGTCACATAATTAGCTGCTTGCAAGCTGTGATGGAGCCAGGTCTCAAACTTCCTCCTCTGCCACAGCAAGCTTTGCCATTCATGCTGTGCCCTGCCTTCTCACCACCAAAGTATTAGCTTCTCCTCTGGCAGGCAGCTGCAAGACCTTAAAAATCCAATTGCCATTCAGGGGTGCCCTCCTTGGGGACAGGTTACCCTGGGGCTTTTCCCCTGGCAATCAGAAACCTTTCCTTCAGTCCTTCTCCCAGCTGAAGGCTGTAGGAAAGGCTAACGCTGTGTGGCTGCACCTCTGCACAGATATTTAATTTTAAGCCCAGGAATGGAGACATGACGTAGGCTGGAGTAAGCATGCTTGCTGCATGTTTCAGAGACAGAAAAATTGAGAATTTTAAGCAACCTTAAAAATGTCTCTGGCTCTCTCCCCTGCTCCTTTCTGCATGTGCATTGAGTGTGTTTCCCAGTCCTCTCATTTCTCCATGTGTTTAACAAATCCTTCAGGTTCTTAGTTGGAAACTTTCAGCTTTGACCCACCTGGAGCGATGTCATCTTGGAGAGAGTCCTGCGGCCCTTAGGCCAACAGCTTTGTGTGTAACACCAAAAAAAAAAAAAAANCTTTTATGAGAAAATTGGCAAAGGGCAATGGCCTGTGCATGTCATCTCAATGTGGAAGACAGATTAGCCCTTCTGGAGGGGGTTCTTCACCTTTTGTGTACATGCAACCACCAGACAAAGATGAGGAGGGGAGAAAAGTCAGCATCTTAATAATTCAGACTGTTTTAAAATAAAATACTACATTAAAATGGGCTCAGAAGACACTAGCTGGCACACAGAGAAGAATTATTCTCATCAGCCTGTTTCAGCCAGTTGAATCTTGAAAAATTAAAATGAGCCTCATACTGCGAGCCTCATGCCTGTCTTCCTCCACCTGCATTCCTCCTCCTCTGCTCTTTAAGCTGGGGTTCTGGCAGGGCACACAGTTCACAAAGGTGAAATAAGTGTCGTTTTAATTCTCCAGATGTGGAAAGCGAGGGGCAGGCATGCCAAGTAACGTGTCCCAAACAGTACAGGGCTTCTGGAGGTGGGAACGTGAGCTGAGGCACCACTTGGGTTTCACCCCTCTTCTGGGTCCTGCCTGGTCCTGGCGGCCTCTTTGATGAAAGAGCCCTAAAGCAGTTCAGCCGTGCTGTGGCTGTGGGAGATGGATGTCTTTTTGAGTCCAGAGATTGTAAACAGGGCTCTTTCAATAGCTATTTCGTAACAGGAATCCTATTTCAACACTTTGGAGATTCTTTTTTTCTCCAGAGTTTATGGAGTTCAGCACAATTCTGCACAGTTGTATGTGCAATGTACCTCATGGTTCTACCCCACCACAAAAATAAATCGCTGGGATCTCACTCCTAGACAGCTGGGTCTTGAAAGACAGGCAGTCGTGTGACCAAGGACAAGAAAAACCCCACACTTTCCTATGATGAGATGCCTGCTACAAAGCACCAGCAACTATTTTTTTTCCCAGAGCCGTAAGCTTAAGCACCATATGCAGAAGCATAGAAATAGTGAATTGCCATAATTGAACTCGAGAGAAGAAGAAATATTTTCCATTAAATATACTACCTCTGTCTGTAGAAGAAACAGCCAGTATTTTTCCAGCAGTGCATCAAAGATCTTCATCATTCTCCTCTTCTCTCCCTCTACAAAGAACATGTACAGTCCAATGTAATTCAGCCTAGTTAAAAGTTGGCTCCTTAAATTTTTCTCTCTCTAAATGTCTCCCATTTATAGCTTTCCAGCATTTGGCAGCCAGGAGCCAGCACATTCCCGTGCATGTTCTCGCCAAGGCAGGTCAGTGTAGTTATGCTTGGCTGTCGCTGGCACCCTCACTAGCTGCTGCGTCCTGTGCCTGGCAGCCGAGTGGGGCCGTGAGCTGCTGAAAGCCATGCCTGCCCCTGGGAAATGGCAGCCCGTCCTTCCTCGGAGTTGGTGTTGGATGGACGTCCCCAGGGCCAGCGTACACCTAGGGCCAGCCCAGTGGCACTGGGCAGCATGTGTCAACAGCGGAAATAATTTTCAGTTCTCATAGCTAAAGCCTGTCTTGAGCAGCACTCAATGAATTTTGGTTTATTCCAAGCTGATGGCCAGTGTTTGCCCTTTCCCTTTGCTCTGAGTGTGCAGCTGCACAGGCTGTGTCTGCACCCTCGCCAGCTTTCCACAACTGCCTGTCTTCCTGCCTTTGGAGCAATTTTACTTCTTGCTGGTTTGCTGTGAGCCCTGAGAGCTCTTGCTGACCTCCTGGCTCTCATCTCCTTCTGCTCCCATCGCATGGTCCCAGGCTCATTGCCTGGCACTGCTGTGGTGGCCCTGTGGAAAAGCAGGGCCAGCTCCTGAGCCTCTGCTCTGTTCATTCATCCCTGTTGGCACTCCCTTGTCTCCTTCCCGCTGGAAACTTGTTAGAGCAACCGGAGGAGACAGTGTTCACAGCCTCTCCTTCCTGGCCCTAGGGAGAGTACATCCCACACAAAGTATCGCTTGGTGGGTGCAATCTGGAAGGGAGCCTGTGCTGAATGTAACCCATGGAGGGAGAAGGCAGAAAGGTGGGGAGGTTAAAAGTTTTGCTTCCCCAGGAACAGAGCTAAATCTCTTGCTGACAGTCCAGTGTGGTTTTATTTGGTCAGACTTTTGATAATGCAGCATTTAAAAGTTGTCCTGTAACAGGAGGCAACGGGTTACACCCCTCTGCCTGTCTCAGGGTGAGCTAATGCCCTTCCACTCCACAGCTACTTAATGAAAAAGCCCTGAAAATTCAGCTGCCCCATTTCTGGGAGGGCAGAGTGGGATCCCCAGGGTGACAGGAGCTCACTGGTGACCCATCTCCTGCCTGCTGCCCATGGGACGGGTCCCTGCCTGGAGCTGGTTGTGGCCAAGGGTTTTAATGAGGTTTGTGTGGGTCTGGGCTAACACGAGCTCCAGTGTCTCTGCCATGCTCTTAACCTAACACAGCTCAGTTTTCTGGTGGAAAGACTTGCAATTTATGTCATGTGGCAGCATGGGTCATTTCAAGCTAACTGGTGCTGCCTGAGGAGGAGCTGAGAATGGATAGTAGTAATTCAGTGCAAAGGAGTCTGTATCTCAGCATGCTGAATTTTTAGCAGTATGTCTAGGACTTGTTTATATTGCTAAATCCATATGATATATTATGGACTATAGCATGCACCACGTCATGGGCATCTAAGAAGTGAAAGCATCGGTGCAGTTTTTATGGTGAGTGAGAGATAGAAATGAGAGATGGGGGGAGAGAGAGGGAGATAGACTTGTCCTCCACTTCCAGAGGGAGGTGATAAAGCTGAAGGGACCATGTGTTTTTCTATGATCTTGATTTCTCACTTCTTCTCTGTGCCTTTCATGTGATTACATCAGGCTGTTGCAGGTCTGCCATGGTACTGTAAATCACTGCTCTCATGCTGGCTGTTGAAAGTGCTTTCGGTGAAAGATGTTTGCAGTCTTGGAGTCCCCTTGCAAAGTGAGTTGTGGACCTCTGCAATATCTCCCTGGCCTCCTGATGTGCCTGGGAACAAATGAAGAATTTAACTGCCTGCTTTCCCTTCCCAATACTCTGCTCCATCTGAGAAGCAATGCTCCTTTCCTCTTACTTCCTTACATGTTGTTTTCCACTTCTATAGGCCTTCTGCCCTGAGGCTCGTCTGGTTCCTCATTCCCATCGCTGGGATCCAGCACAGGCTTTTCCTGGGTATGTGACAGGCATTCTGCAGGAGGGATAAGGAAGACAGGTCTGTGCCAGCTGCATCGAGGCTGCTCCATCAGCTGGACTAGGGGAGACCTTGCATGGAGAGAAGGATTGGGTGTGCAGGATCTGCCCTTCCTCTGTGATTCATGCCTTCCAGCCAGCTGGCAGAAGGGTGGGGGACCTTGTTAACCAGAAAATGGAGAGGGGAAAATGTGACATGGTGCCAGCGGATGGATGCTGTAGGGCTCCAGCAGCCAGCCTGTCACCTCTGTGGTGCCATGGTGACTCCATGGTTTTCCTGCCAGCAGCTGAGGCTTTGCTTCTCCACCACCACAGGGGTGTTGTAGTGCTGCTGTGTGCATGGCACCCCTTCTGCTCGTTTTCCCATTGCCTCATGGCTACCACACATCCCTGGGCTGCACGGTGCTGCCCTACACCCTGGTTAATGGTAAATTTCACATTCTGGTGCTATCTAGGATTGCAATGTGAGCAATAACCTATGTGAAATAATGGTCTCTGTTGTGATCTGGTTGGCATGAGGAGAGCCAGCATTTTTCCTGTCTTAATTCCACCTCCCTGAGCCTTCCTGTCTTACTGGTACCATATCTTGAGGCCTTTGCAGTAGTGATGAGTCACTGAGCAGTGCATTATAAATGTTTATAGCTGTCTTTATCTGACAGCATGGAAATTAGATCTTAGAGATTAGGTTTGGGAGGTGTAATTAAGGTCGGTGAATTTATTGTTTTAATGCTGCCCTTAATAGAGTATTTCGGGTTTGGGCAAGAAAAAGCTTTCATTTGAATGTCATTTTTTCAGTGCTGTTACTATATAAAATTAGCCAAACCAGGTATTTTTTAATACGTAAGGTGCTGTTGTGCACTTTACAGAGAATTCCTTGCACTCCTGTTTTCCTCTGCAATCTCAGCTTGCTGATCGTTTATCATCAACCGTGGCCTGGTACTTGACCTTTTCAGAGAGGAAGAAGATACTTCGTTGTAGTAGACATTGAGAAGTGCCTCCCTTGGTGATGGGTTTGGGTGCAAAGAGCTGTGGGACCCCTCTGAGGCTGATCCCCTCTGCCCAAGCTGGCAGCAAACCAGCCCCCATCCTCACAAGCTTGGAGTGGCTCTGGCAGGGCCAAGAATGAGGAGGAGGAGGGTGGAGGTGAGAGCTCTCCCTGTCTTATGCTGCAGGTGAAAGTTCAGCTGGTTCAACTATATGGTCCAACTTCACTCTGGGGTAGGTGGACAGCTTGCCCCAGGCACTGCAGAGCCATCCCAAGGGCCATCCGTAGAGGCTGGCCAAGGCGTTCAGCCTAGCAGAGTGCAGCTGCCTTTTTTTCTTTTTATCTTTTTAGGAAATAATATTGCTGAAAAATGTAGGAAAATGTCACTTTTTAGAAAGGTTAAGTTGTGGATCTTCCTCCTTATCTGTAGAGCCTCTGCTGGCAGTGGGCATTGTCCCTCTCCAGCCCCAGGGAGCACTGGGGTGTGGAAACTACCAGAATCTCTGGTACAGACCCAAAATCCTGGAGTTATCACCCAATCTCAATCAACAGAAAGTTGCAGTCCCATACTTTTTAGCTGCACACATACATGTTGAAAATGACTGATGAAACAGCCACTGACGAGGGCTTTGTATTTGGCCACACGAAGTGCCAAACCAGCTGGGAAGCTGCACAGCTCTTCAAAATGGTGAGGTTTCCTCGTCCTAAGTTTGGAAGAAAGTTAGTGTTTACATTTTAGCAAAGAAAGAAACTCAGTTCAGTATGTGTAAAGCGTTCTCTTGGTTTTTCACTATTAATCTTTTTAATAAAAAGCTTTCACCTTGATGAGTCACTTAAAACGTTAAAAAAAATCCTTTTCATTTTAGCTGCTAGATTTTACTGTTCATAGTTGAAACATTAGTTGAAATGGATACTTGTTTGCTGATCTTTCTTCTTGACAAATCAGCATTTTCCAGTTCCCCTCCTCTCCCCCTCCCACCCCTCCACCCACCTCCAGGAAATAAAAAAAGTCCTGTTGGAAAGTTCCCAGGGAGCTCTGAGGTTTCTTTTTGGGGCACAGCAGCTTTCCACCTGCCCACAGGTGGCTGCTTAAACCCCAAAACCCCGGTGGTTTTTTATCAGTCAGTGAATTTAGCCAGAGGCTTCTCAGGTTTTCTGTCTTTGTATCTCTGTGGTGACATTACACATAGTGAAGAGCTCCGAGATTAGTGTGCTGTCAAGGCTCGTGCTCTGCAGAGGTTTAGTCGTGCGGGAAAACCGTGGCATTGCTCAATTTCCCTCTGTCCTGGGTGGGTCTTAAAAAAGCAAGTGCAGTTCAAGGTATGTGGTATGGGCTGAATTTTGTGTGAAAACTGCATTCTCATGCACAGAAAGCAGCGGGGCTCCTGCACTTTTTCTGCTGCCGAGGCTCCTCTGCAGTGCCACTGTGTTTGCTGGCTCCAGGCCCTGGCAAGGGGCGAATATCCTGGGTTAGGTTAGCGTTCCCTCTGGAGTTGTTGCATCTTGCTTTATGGAGTCCCACAGGCTCCTCACAGGACTCTCCATGTCCCAGCTCTGCTGCTCGGTGCTCGCTCAACCCTTCCCTGTGAAGTGCATTAACTCCTCCATAAGTTGCGAGAGCCAATCTCCTCCGTCAGACACCTCACCTAACGGCAGCGTTCTGGTTTTGCAGCAAGTGGAGTTTCTTGGCGATCTTCAGCCCCCTGGTAAGGACTATCTGAGCTCAGAAGTGCTCGGCATCCTCTCCTGCCATTGTGTGGGTGGTGGCAATGCCAGGCTCCTGCACTTGCCCCGGCACTTTTCCCCAGCGACTGTGGATGCACTGTCCACAGGGGCTTCCTGCCCAGCTTCGGGGCTTTGGCACCATTGAACTTGGCATCTTTAAATCCCACCCTTTCTATAAATGGAGGAATTCAAGTGCAGTGTGCTACATGAGGGAGATGTGCTGTTGGAGAAGCAGGAAGTGAGGACACTGGTGGGTTCACACAGGAACTGGGCTGGTTCTTGCTATCTGTGGGGCTGTCTGCCCGGGGCTCCGTCAGCTTCTGTCTGTGCTAGACAGAGAGTTTTATTGTCAAGTGGGAGAGGGTGGAAAGGAGCATGGTGATGCTAAGGACTAACATGTGTCTGTTTCATATGGAGACCCTGGTTTTGGAAGTTAAACTTCAGGGGTTTGCAGTGTCACATTTTCCACCAGTGTGATTGCACTGGCCACCATGGAGCTGCTCTTGATGGACACCACCATGAACTGATGCAGAATGAAATCCTCCCTCATGTGGAGATAAAAATCTCTCCATATTGGCCTTTCTGATAACTGTGCTCGCTTCAAAGATGAAGTTTGTGTTTAGGGAAGGAATAGCAGGGAAAATAGATGGTTAGCAAGAAGTCTGATGCAAGAAGAGGGTCATGAGGCTGGTGTTTCTGACCAGCAGTGCTCTCCCAAGCAGTAGGACTGCAGCTTTTGCAGCCCTGCCTGTAGCTTAAATGCCTTCTCCTTTGTCTCATCATGTTTGGGCCTGCCATAGATTTAAAACTTTGCATTCATTTCAGGGAAGGAATGTACACCGGTCTGCTTCTCCTCATCTGGAGTGGGGAAGGTTTTTGGGAAGGGAGTGGTCGAAGAGGAACCAGATCATGAGCTATTTGGGGCAGAAGCTAGGGACAAGTCATCCTGAGGTTTTGGCAAGCATGCAGCTCGGAGTGGGGTGGCATGCACGTAAAGTCTGTCTATGACCCGTTGCTGAAACGCTTGACTGAAGGTTGCCTCTTGGTGTGAAACATCATGTTGGATGTGAAATTAGATCTGGCTGGAGTATTTGAGCACAGCCCCCCTCCCTGCTGCACCTCAGCTTGTGCACATGAAACAGGGCAAATATGTAGGTATTTCACTGTTGTTTCCTTTTCCACATCAAAAACTAAACCTCATGGCTTCCTGGACTTCTGAGTAGGTTTATGCTGGGATGCTAGAGAGGAGGATGTGGGTGAACATGAACTGTCTTTGCAGCCTTCCCTACAGCTGCTGCTGCCACGACAGCTCCAGCGATGGCTGTGGTGGTAGTTCTGTGGTCTTTGGCACCAGGCTGGGGCAGGTAGCACAGCTCTTTCTGGCTGCATGCTGAGGCTCTGCCCAGGGGTTCTTCCCTGAGTGACACAGCCCCGGCTATGCTGGTGGGATGATCCTATGGATGGGAAGAGGAAGCAGTGCAGACCAGCATCGCCCCTGGGTGTTGCTGCTCTGTTCCCAAGCACGTCTACTGGCAAGAGTCATTTCCCACGGCTGGGTAAATCTGGTGAATTGTGTATGTCATACTTCTTGTTTGATGGTGTTAATGCTCGGTTCCTGGTGCCTGCATGGAGTGCTGCAGCTTTCAGTGCTCATCTGTCCAGTCTGGGACCTGCCTACCCAGCCTAATGCCATCTAGAATCTGCAATTATCAGAAATTAAGTGGAAAATGGATTAGTAAAGTACTGTAAAGAGCATTATGGCTTCCAGGATTCAGCACCAATGAATCAAATGTAAAAAGCTGCATATTTTAATCACCCAAGAAGCAGACAGAGGGATCAGCAGCTCTGTGAGGAGGCTGTGTAAATGGAGATTGCTTGGTACTCTTCTCCAAATCTGAGGTTTTCCTTTTCTCTTTTTAAACACTAAACTCCCTCCTTGCTCTCTCCCAAATACATTCTTGACAGGATTACAAAAGGAGGGAAAAGCAAGCAATGTTTTTCAGGAGTTGTTTGGGCCATCCAAAATGGGTGGTGATTTTGGATACTCCTATCTCAGAGTGTCTCACCTGATGCCTTACTGGAGGTGGGTTTTGGGAAGGTGGAGCTTTACCTGCCTTCTTCCTTTCTGGATGCCTCAGAGTGGGTAACTGCAGTTACCTGTTGCTTTTGAAAACATACAGACTTCGAATGTCTTAAAATATGAGGCTTTTTCAATGCTCATTGTGCAAATGAGCACAAAACAGACACAGAAATTGCTACAAGAGCAGGACCTGGCTTGACCAGAGGGAGACCTATCTGGAGATAAGGATATTTCTTTCTCCTTCCATGACTCTCTTTCACCCATCTGTTGCAATTAGCCTATGGTGTTGGTTGCGATGGTGATATTGGCAACTAGAAACTCTCATTCTCTCATCAATAATACACAAACATCATAATCTTTTTGTGATTTCCGAGGGTTTAAGTTTCAAGGCTGGATCATAAAACAGGAGGCTCCTTACACTGAGGTTACTACAGGCTTTTAGGTGTTAGATATCTGGGGCTAAGTGCCTCCTTCGCAGCCCCAGGGAGTTTGCAGTGCCCATCGTGGTCTCAGTTGCTTAAGCTGGAGCTGAGCATCACTGAGGTTCCCACTCAGAGAATCAGGGGGTGCTCAGGCTGGAAATTTCTCCCATTCTGGTCAGTGGAAGCTTTTTCCTTGGTTGCTTTTGGAGGACCATTGCACTCAGACCAAACGTAGGGATGCGAAGCTGCCAAGCCCCCATGTGCTGGCAGATCCTGCTGGCTCCCCAGCATTTGGCCCATGTGGTATATGAGCAAGCAGCCAGGGTAGCATGTGCCTGGCAGTCCCTCAGTCCTGGGGCTGGATGTGGCAGCATAGGCAGAGGGATGAGTCCTACCCAGGCCCTGCCCACTGCCCTCTCCATGCCAGTGAGCTATTCAGAGTGTCTGCCTCTGTCTAAAGCTTCCTGTGATTTCACAGGAAATTTCTCTTGCAGTGGCAGCTGCTGCCAGTTTGTGCAGTCCCTTTTTTTTCTCTGACCTCAGTTAATACCTTTTTTGTCTGTTGCTGAGTGATGCTTAAATTTTTCCATCAGGTTTTCACAATTCAGCCTCTGTGATGCCATTTCCTAGTGCTGAGGAGGTCAGGATTGCCTCTGCCTGGTAATGTGTAAAACACACTTGAACTCATCCCTTGCACCAGAAAAGCTGGGGCTGGAGAGAAACTGTGGTCATCAAGAAATCACTTAGTTGTGCTGCCCTTCAGCTCCCATTACTGTCTTTGAACACCCACCTTGCTTTGGCTATTGAATGGGCAGGGCATTATGTGGTGTCACACTGGTGGAGTTCTTCCCCAGGCTTGACCTCCTGAGCTCAGCATTTACACACTTGGGATCTGAGCTTGCCTTGCTCTGTCTTGGTCCTTCTGTCTTCAGTGCTGTTGTGATTTCACCCCGTTTCTTCACAGACAGTCCAGGGGGATGCAGGGAAGGTGCCTCTCATAGGATTGTAAAGGGACTAAACATCAGTAGCCTGGGAACTGATGCCAGATGTCATTCTCTTTCCCAGACTATCTGCTTGGCAGATGTTCCCCAAACTGGCTGGCTCCAGGGCTCAAGAGTGCTTTGATCTGCAGAAGCATGTTTGCAAAGTCTCTGGTTCTCAGTGCACAGTTGTGTCCCTCATCACATCCCCATGGGGCCGAGGTACTGCTGTGATGGCCGGCAATTGCTGGACCAACGTCCCTTTCCTGTTGCATTTGGGGATCAGTGGGATGCTGTCCCTCGGTGGATCAGATTTGGAGGATAACTCTTCTTCCTGTAAGAGGAGACCTGACAAACACCCTGTTGAGTTGCTTGGAGATCGAGGTGAGCAGTGCATGTGAATGTCCACATCTGGAATTCACCACCATGGGGACAGTGGGATACACAGCCTGCTTGGCTGTCTGCATCATTCCCCCTCTCACAAGGGATGGGGTTGATGGGGAGTTTAGGAGTGTGGGATGAGAGCAAGCTTGACTCAGACCCATCTTCTGTCTTTTCTCAGCGGGCAGGCTGTTGCTTTCACAAAGAGTCTCCTGTGATTCTGCTGCCATGCACTCAGCTGGACTCTGAAGCCTTTTGTTGAACTTTTTTTTTTTTTTTTCCATTTGGGTGGTGTCAAAAGCTGACTTCTCTGCTCTGGATAATGGACATGTCTGGTGGAGGCATGGATTAGGTCAGCTCTCGCTTGCTAGACCAAGAAGGAGGAATGTGGTTTTACGCCAAACCTCCGTCACGCAGGCAAAGTAAATCCTCTTGATAACAGAAGGGGGGAACTTCTCTCAGCCCATGCCTGAATTACAGCTCATGACCTGGCTCCAGTGTTGTGCAAGAGTGGAAGGGTTTGCTCTCCTCGCCTGGGTATTTCATCACTCCCAAGCCTGTGCTGGTATTTGTTGCTGTTCAGTGACAGGAACCACCATCACCTCCATAAGCTGGCAAAAGCTTGCTTTCTCTTCTGCAGCTCCAGCAGGGGCCATGCAAGCACTGACACTCAGTAATGGAGAGCCTGGGCTTTACAGCAACTTGATAAAAGCAAATCCCACAGTCCCCTGGCTGCAGAGGACTTGCTGGAAGAATAATCCTGGACCCTTCTGGTTCATCGTTATCGGGGGAATGCAGGACCTCTGTGTTACCATTTCACCCTGACATTTTTCTTTCCACTAGATCAGATTTAAATGAAAAATAATTGATTTTTTTCTCACTTTTATATTTTAGAGGGCAAAGCTTTTCCACTTTATTGTGGAGAGCAGAGGAGAAGCAGCAAAGTAGTGACAAACCTTATTACCCTCTGGCACTTGGCTTGAGGGTTTCTTTTTTTTTTTTTTTTTGCAGAGACTTCTTGGAGTTTGATTCCACCTGGGATACAGCCTACTTGCAGGCTATTAGACCTGAGGCCCTGCTCCTCCAGCAGACATGTCCCTCTGGGGTTATGCCATCTGTTTGTTGTGTCCCTCTGGCATTACATCATCAGCTCTTATTTGGGCAAAGACCTTCCTGAGTGCTCTGCCTCCCACGAATACTGCTGAGCACACACATTCCCCTCTCCCTAGGATCCCCTGCAGCCCGCAGCACTCTTAATTGATTCAATTAGGATATTATCTTACGAGTTTCCTGTTAATGAAGAAGCTGTCTGCCAATGTGTTAGCTGTTGATACAAAACTGCTTTTGAAAGGCTCCCTCTGCCCTGGTGGCCCCGCCAGCGCTATCGATGGCCCAGTTAATGGGCAGCTAGGCCATGGGGACAGTGTGTGCCTATGGTGTGCACAGACCTTCAGCCGTGGCTTGCCCCTGACTCACTGCCCAGATATTTCTGGGTTAATGAGAAAAACAGCTAATTGATAAGATAAATTAGTGGTGGAGATAAACATGGATTAACGTGCTCTATCCTGATGGGAGCCTGGCTGGCGGTTGGATAACGCTGCTGGCATATCTGTGCCCAGTCCTGGCTTAGGAAACCATGTGATCACCCTTCCTGCTGCGAAGGAATCCATGAGAAGTGTGATACAACAGCTTCCTGCATAATAAAAGTGCACCAAATTGCTCTAAGCTGAATCTGCTCCCATTAATTTTTTTTTTCTTGTTTTTTTAGGATTCTGTCACAAACACTTAAAAATATCTGGAAGAGGAGAAACAATAGAGTTATTGTTTCTGTTTTCCTTCATTTTAATTCCCAACCTGGCTGAGTGCATTGCTGAGAGCAAGACTTGTCCTCTGCGCTCTCCCGTCCTTGGCAGGGAAAGCTGCGCTCTAAAGGGTTGTGTGTCTGTCTGCCTCTCGCCTGCCCCGTCTCCCTTTCTCCCAGGGAGCTTGGATGGCTGGGCAAGTCTTCCCTCCTGGGAGTGTGATGTGAGCAGTCTTGTTTAGAGCTTGGATGGAAACCCTCACCACTGAGATGATTTGTAGGAGTCTCCCTGTGCCTACCGCCTCCCACAATTCCTTGCCTGCTGGGGAGCGCGTTTCCCTGCCACGGCTGGGGAGAAAGGTGATCTCCCAGGAAACCTGCCCTGCCTTGTCACTGGCATGCCTCAGTTTCTGCAGACCATCTTCCGATATCTGTCTGTGCCTCCCTCCCCAGTGCTTGTGGGGTTGCTGCACTTTTACCCTTTTTCTATCCGTTTTCCAGAGCTGTGCCTGCTCTCCTTGGCTTTCCCGGGCAAGGGCAGTGTAACAACACGTGCTGTAGTCCCTGTCCTGCAAAATCAGGAGGAGTGAGATGGACCAGAAAGAGTACAGGGAACCTAGAGACCTACCAGCTGGCTTCATCTGCATCTCTGGTGCCATCTTTCAGGTCTGGAGCTGACCTTTTCCCATCACTGCTTTGAGCTTTTTTTTGTGTGTGTAGTGCTAGGGAAGAACCATCAGCCCATGACCCACGGACTGCATTTCTGCAGATGAGGGCTTTTGTATCTGACTAATGCAAACTGCCTGCTGTGGTTACAGCCGGCGCTGGGGTTGTTTTCTTTGGAGTGGGTTCTTTAGCCGTTCTTCAACCACAGGCTTATGCCTAGTAAAACTGATGAACTAGTATTTGCTGCTGCCTTCTCTGGAGCTGCGTGATGTGGCAGCCGGGCTGGGTGGGATCCATGGGACTGACCCCTTTGCCTTCTCCTCACCTTTGACCTTCCTCACCTTCTCCTCTTTCTACACATGCTGGAGGGTGCTCCTGGCATGTTGCAACCTCTTTTCCTCCCTCCAGCAGAAGAGATAGCAGCTTGTGAGTACAGAGTCGTAATAGTACCAACCCATGTCAGGCATTGCAGGGTCTGGTCTAGCTGGGGAGATGCTGGTGGCTCTGGGCTGGACTGAGCAGAGCTGGTGGCTCTGGAGCAGAGCAGAGTGCCTGCAGCAAAGGGTTCCCTGGCCACCTCCTGCTCGCTGAGCAGCTGCTGCAAGAGGCACTTTCGTTCAAGTAAAAGGAAATGGAGAACTGGGATGAAGTTCTGGCAGGGTTTGGTGGGATCACATGGTTGGGAGCAGATCTGGCCAGAGGCACGGCTCAGGCATGTGCACACGGGAGAAAACACAGCTTGCACCGTTTGTGCCTTGGAGGCTCAGAGTGCTCCTGGGAGTGAGAGATCCTCAGCTTGCGTTCAAAACTGAGAGTAGGGGAAAGCTTCCAGTGACTCAAGTATTGCGTTGCTTAACAGCAATCAGATGTGCGGCATTTGCGACTTGTTTTGCTCACCCTTCACCAGTCACAAGCTTTCCCAAGCTCTTCCCCGCAGGAAGAGTGGGGCCAGAGGCACCTCTCTGCTGTCGCACAACACGAGTGTTTTACAGGGTAGCGAGGACGAGGTGTCGTCCTTTCTTTTCGTGGACTGAGGGAAGAGCAGGAGGCTGTTGCGTGCCCAGGGAAGCTGGGGAAGTGGTGCTGCCCTGGGAGCCTGCGGTGCCTCGGGGAGACGAGCCCACCCTCGGCTGTGCTCGGGCTCGCTTTGTGGCTGCTGGTAACGTCATCGTAGTCCCTGGTTATTGCTGAGTCTGGAGTAATTTTCTTTGTTACCAACTAACTCTTTCAGATTTGTTTTGAGACAAAGCTGTAAACATGGTCTGTTTGTGCGTAGTGTCCTCCTGGTTTCGAGTTGTATTGTTTTCATTTTGAGGAGAGTATTTGAGAGCTTCTTTTCGGTTTTCCTGTTCTTGTTGGGAGTGTTGGGGGAGTGTTTTATTTCTCAAAATGCAGGAAAAATACTTCCTTCCGTCTGCCCCCCCTCTCCACCAAACCTGAAGAATTTTATCCCAGTGCATTTGAGATACAAAAAAAAAAAAGCAAGTGTTGCATGTGCAGAGATGTGGAGGGCTATCTTGACAAAAAGGGTTTTGCTTTAGCATTACAGCATTTTAAACAAGGTCATGCCCAGCAGCAGAGGAGTCTGCAGCGCTTAGCTTCCAGGAGCAGAGACCTCCTGCATGTGAAAAAATAGTTGCCACAGAACAAGAGCTGTGAAAACCAGGAAGCCAGCTGGGACACATCCCCGGGGGCAAACCTCAGAGTTTGACCCTGCACTGACTTTACATGGTGAAGGGGCTTCCAATATTATGTGGTAAAGCAGCAGATGGAAGGGAGCATGGCTTGTGGATCTGGCTGCTCAGTGGTGCCCATCCTCCTGCCAGGCTGAGTGAGGGCTGCCTGCAGATGCCTCTTGTGGGATGTATGGCTCAGGGTCTCCAGGTGCATAGTTTCCTTTTTGCATGAAATTCTTCAAATTTTAATTGGGCCAGAGGGGAATGGCTGTTTAGACTTTGTAGGTGCTCAAGACACTTCCTGGGCAGGTTGTCTCCAGTGCTTCCATAAGTGCTTAATTTTTTAGGCAGAGTGCAATAGCTCCAATAGGAGAGGGCAAGACCCATTCAAGTACCTTGGGGACCAGTGAGCTCTTCAAGTGATGGGAGACTGAGCTCAGATCCATGCTGCAGAGAAAACACAGGAGAGTTTTCATCTCCCTCCCCTTCCTTCCAAAGGAGGGAGTATCTGAGTGGTTGGATGGATGGCTTGGCATGCTCTTTCTCCTCTTCTGCTCTGTGTTAAGTGCAAAGCCCAATCCAAATGGTGTTTCCAGCAAGAGCAAGTAAAGCAAATACTGAGGGTGTGGATCCTGCCAGGGTATCATCATTATGCACTGTAGCAGCTGCAAGGAAGTGGTGTGCATGCACTGAAGCACCAGTGCAGGGACCCAACGAGAGCAGGAGCTGGTTATCACCTCTCTTTGCTGACTAAATGTATTAAGTGCAGTTGCATCAGTCAGGGAATTATTTGTTTAATGCTGAAGATGCCATAAAATATTCATCCCTCAAAGCCTGTGCAGCACAAAGCGTTCCACAAACTTGACATATAACTTTATGGCCTTTTGCAGGCAAACATGAATTGGTGCTGTGAGTTCAAGTCAGCTGTAGTCCAGGAACTGTGTCAGTGCTGTGCTATGCTTGAGCTAATAAGCTTAAAATATGCCTTTTTTGAGGAGCTTTTGAGATCTAGTGACCAAGGTCCATCAGGATGAAATTTATTAGTTGCAGAAATACAGATTACATAAATCGCCTGTGCTGAGCAGAATGATAGTGATGAGCAACATCAATAATGAGAAGTGTCATGAAAATAGGGGAGATGACACTAAAGTCTTGTGCTTCTGGCACTACTTTGGATGTGCTTCCCTCAGTGCTGCAGGTCGCTGCATTCTGGCTGATGGTGCATGTACAATGTCTGAGGACACTGCTGGTGAGGAGAATGGGCTTCACCTCCTCCTGGGGAGAGTGGCCTTGTGTCGTGCCAGTTAATCACTGACTCTAATCACTTCTCTTGTATTTCATCTTCTAGATGCAAATGCTGGACAAGTTTCCAATGGAAGGAGGGCAGAAGGACCCCAAGCAGAGGATCATCCCCTTTCTGCCAGGTAGGCAAGTGGGGTCCAGCAAAAACCATGCTGGTTTTGGCATGGCAGGAGCTTTTTCCCAGGCCGTGTTTGAGCATACACGTGCTTTAGCGCTTATCTACTGAACCATCTGAGCAATAAGCAAGTTCTTGGCCTGTACCATGTCCATTAAAACATCTGTATTTGTTAGCAATGTGCGCAGAAAGTGTTAAGCCCCTCAGACATTCTTTCTCTCTCCAGCAGTCATTAGAGGAGGACTTGAGCTAAGCAACCCTGCTTGCACAGCTTCTGCCAGGAGCAACCCACGCAGCAGCCTGCTTGTTTTCAGAAGCACAGCACAAGGCTAAGGATGGTGTGAGGCTCCCCAGGAACTTCTTATACACTTTTTCCTGTCCCATGCAACTCGTAGGACCATCCAGAGAGAAGGAAATAACAATGGAATTCCACATGTTAAATCAAGCTGATTGACAGCTGTGGCTTCCTACCGTGATGTTCGGGACTGGTTGCTCAGAGACAGGATTTCTGTGGCATGACGTGTGCCCTGCCAGCCCAACATGCAGCTGAGTGTGTGCCCAAGGAACAGATGCAATGGTCCGTGGCAGACTTTGTGGTGTGGGGGACTGCTTGTGGCTGCCCTTTGGTGCTGCTGCTACAGGGAGAAGAAGAACCTGAATATGCCTTGCAAAATAACCAGCCTAAAGGGGCCCTGGGAGTCTTTCATGCATCCATAGCTAATAGCTTTGACCACAGAATTGTCTTTACCCCCACCCCCAAGTAGCTAATGGGCATATTTAGAAATGTCACGGTACCATAATCACTTCCAGTGACTGTCAGCTTTGTTTAGTGCAGCCCTTTGTGCTGTGCTCTGCCTCCTGGCTTTTCTAGAAACATAAAGGCATTTAGTGGGCTTTGTTTCTCCCTAACTGGTGTGAAGAAAATAATTTGTGCCTCTTTCTGAGCAAAAGAATCTTGTCTGGGTTTCCCATAGAGGAATTTCTGATTTTGGCTTGTCCTTGCATTGTAACATCAGCAAAAGCAAAGCACACCTGACAGTAATACAGCAGAAAAGCCCTTGCTGTACAGGGACTCTTGCCAGCAAGGAGTGGGGAGGAAAAATGGAAGCCAAATTGGCAAAGGGCATAACTTGGAAAAATTTGATGTACAGTTTGGCCATGCTGCACTTGCAGAAAATTCCCACCAAAATGCTGCTTTTTTTGGAAGGCAGTAATGGGACTTGGGAAGCCTGGTCAGAGCACTGCTCCCCGCAGCACACTCATCAATATTTGTTTCTTCTTCTTGGTGTTGAAATAGTTTCCCTTCACTAAAAGGCGTGTCACTGGGATTTCCGTTGAAGGAAAAAGGGGATTGAAATTGCTGGAAAATAAAGCTTGGCGCTTGTGTAAGAGAGCACTTTTGAAGAGTTAGGATGACCATCCCCCGGTAGGAGCCTGTGCGTTTGTGTGTGTCCTCTGCAGAGATGTTCACCCTTTTGCTCTGATCCCCTTTCTGCAACAGAATTAAATAATACTGTTTTCAGAGGTAGTCACACATTGATTTGGAAAATCACTAGTCCATGCTTCTCCGAGAAATTTTTCTTGATGTTTCATTTCTGCAGTGGCTTTGATAGCTAAGAGAGAGACTATTGATGCCTAAGAGCTGGCACCTGCAGCTTTACCACTTGCACAGGGCAAGGGATGGTGTGGTGAGAAAATCCCAGCATGAGATGGTGTCTTACCTCTGAGCAGTAGGTAGTCACTGGAAAGACAAAATCTTGCATCTCTCTGTCCTCGTGGGGCAGTTTCAGAGAGCCTCTTGCTTCGAGGAAGTTGTGTTATTAAGAAGTAGAGATTGTTTTACCTTCACCCTTCTGTCTTTGCTGCACATCATGGAGTGGTCAGGAGCTGGTGGCTTTCTCCGGAACAAGACAATGAGCCATACCTCCCTAGGGAAACAGCTTGTGAGTTGTGTCTGCTTCTGAAAGAGGAATTTGCTTGGGGTTAAGGGAAAGCTCTTCTTATAGTTGCTGGCTGTGCAAGAGGATGGTTCCTTTCTGGAGCAGTTCTTAGCCTTCCCAGTTTGGGATGGCAGTGGGTTTTGTTACTTACAGCCAAACCCAAACTTCATCTCTCTGCCTAGGGGTGCCATTCAGGTGAGCTCGGTGCAAACAGCCTGGGTCTCTTTCTCTGCAAAATGTGGCTCTAGTATGCTTAGGCTTGCTAGGGTTTTGGTTATGTTCAGCTTCTGTGAGTACTGTAGTTTGCTCCCAGTCCCATTTTTGAGCAGCATTTTTAGCATCTGAATTTCATTACCCGTGGAGATTTGGCTCTAGTGGCTTACTGAAAGTACACTGCTTTCTGGGAAGCACGTTGTAGAGTAACATTAGACATTGTGGCCACTGCAGTTCTCAAAAATGTCTCTTGTGACACTGTGCCTCCTGCAGCTCTGGCTTTCTTAGCAAACCCCTAGCCATCCCAAACTTGGGGTCAGCGCCATGACCTGAGAAGGTGTCATCTGGGTTTGTCTGTCAGGCTGGTTTCCTGTAATGGGAAGGGTTCCATGATTACTCCATAGTTACAACATCCAGCCCACGGGAACCCTGTTTGCTTTGTGCTGCTTCATTTTGTTAGTTTGCTTTGAGGATTTGACTTCTTGGAAATTTCTAGAGACCTTGGGTCTTTTGAAGTAGGTATCTGATGGTATCAGAAGAGGCTCTTGTCCTTCAAGGCAAGTCCTTCAGCCCACTCAGTCCTTCTGAAGGGGAGTAATGAAGCTGGGTTCTCTGAACTAGAACAGAGCGATTGCACTTGAGGTTTGGGGCCAGGGGTTGTCCCTTCCCAGGTGCTGGCACCACGCTCATCCCATAGCACAGCTTGGTGGTATCAGGTTTTGCCTAGCAGGACACTGCAGTGTGCTCCTACATCGCGCCTGAAAAGCTTCTGCAGCCATATAGGGCAATTTGAAGTGAACTCTTGGCTACTTTTGCTGGCTTTGAGCCACTGGCACAGCCTGCTCAGCTTCATGTGGTTCTGAGGATGGCCCCTCGAAACAGCTCTGGCAGCACCCAGCCCATGCATGGCATCCACTGTGGCCCCTGGAGTGGAGTCAGGAGCAGCTCGTGAGAGAGAAGAGTCCTCTCACTGCCCAGCTGTGTGGGATATTGTGCTGGGCAGCTCCATCCTCTCCTGCAGGAGTCCACACTAAGGGTTACGCCTGTGCTGGCTGGGAGATGATGGTATGGAGACCCCAGGAAAGAATGAACTAAGAAAACAAATGAGCTCAGCTGGTCCCGCTGTGTAAGGGCTGTGCCAGATCTTTCAGGAAACAGCTTTTATAAGGAGAGTGGAGCCTTCCAAACTTCGTACAGCCCGAGTGGCCTGGAGCAGATCTTGGCCAGTCTGCTTTGCTGGAAACGTGAGCCTCAGCAAGGAGGGGTTGCCTGAGGCTGAGCTAACTTTGGCTGTAAAATTGCTTTTTAGGAAGCTTTAGCATAGACAATAGTGAACTCCCAAGAAGGGAGGAGGAGAAAGGGGGTTTGGTGAGATCATTTTAGAAATCAGAATTATGCCTCCTTTCTACTCCCTTCCCAGCCTGCTAACCTGCTTGGCATGGCCATCAGTGCTACCCACTTTTAAGGCTTTTCTCCCAGGATAACTGTGGGGATGCTGATAGCTCCCCACAAAGGGCCTGTGAAGGAGATGGAGGACCACTCATCCATTTTCCAGCTACAGTACCTGACTTTCCCCAGTCCCATTGTGTCTTCATCAGAGCTGGAGATGGGACAATTGCTATTTTCTGCTCTAGGAAGGTGGGCATCTCTGCTGTAGCACTGTTGGGTGGGTGGTCCCAGGCTAGCTTGCAGCCTGTTATCAGTACAGTTGCCCTTTCTGCAGGGTTTCAGCAAACCTTGCTGATATGCAGACAGTATTACCCCAGGCAGAGTGCTGTGCTGGAGCAGTTGCTCTGTTTCTGGCCTTTAGGCTGTCTTTAAACAACCTACCTTACATTTTTCTCCATTACATGGCACTGTAGGCCAGAGAAGCAGTGCCATTAGGAACATTTATCTCCTACTCTAGCAGGATCTCAAACCATGAGAATGTACAGGGCTGTCTTGATAGGGGCACTGTTTAATTCAGCTTCATTTCACAGCTGCCTGGGACTCCACACTTGTGCTATACCCAGGACAGCCCCAGAGGTGCTTTGCTGGTTCCCCTGTTTTTGCCAGGATATGTGCATAGCACAGGACTTTGCCAAACAGATGCTAAGTGCAGGGCTCCTGGAAACACCATCTCCCACGCCTGCTTCCCCATCCTAGGAATAGCCCACGTAGCTGGCTGCTCCATGGGCTGGGATTAATTACGTGTACATTTGGGGCTGCCTTTTTTTTGAAGTGAGCTTGGAACCCATGCCAGGGAAAATCTGGATGTGATTTGAAAGGTGCAGAGAAGTGAATTCTTTCCGAGGCAGTGGGGCAGGGGGAGAGTGAGGGGAGTTCTTCAGGGTAAAGCAAGAGACACAGCTGGTTTTCCACTCTTGAAATACCTGGCTTGGTTTGTGGCTGTGATCGGCAGGGTGATGTGTTTTGGGTTCTCTGCCCCTCCAGCTTGCTGGAGATCCTCTTGAGCCTTTGGCTCGTCTCAAGAGGAGCCTCAACCATTTTGCTGGTTGAAATCCCTCCAACTCGTTTTTTTCAGCTCCGTGCTCCCCAGTATAACTTAGCTCTGCCTGGAGAATTCCCACAGGAGGGAATAATTTGCAGAGCCTTGTTTCCCTACCTGTTTGTTTGGAGAGATTAACTCCTCTTGTGGCCTGCCTGCTCTGTCTCACACTGCTGGAGACAAATTCCTTATCAGCCTTTTCCCCAAGCTCTCCTCTGACACTTTCCAGTCCATGATGGATAGCTGAGGCAGTGGGAGCCATGCCATGTAGTTTTACAGCCCTTGCTCTGGAGCTGCTGCAGGACCTTTTGCTCTCAGTTGATCAGATAAAGCAAAACAGCCTTGATTAGCTGTAAAGAGGGGTTCTTCCAGTCCTGGAAGAGCAGAAACTTTCTGGCACCAGAGGAGTTTTTGTGGGCAGACAGAGTATCTTCAACGGAGCTTTTTCTGGCTGGTGCCAGCTCTGCTGCATGGGGGATAGAGCTCATGCCCCCCAGGTGGTAGAGAGGTGGTGGAAGCCCCTTCCCTGGAAACATTCAAGATCAGGTTGGACAGGCTCTGAGCAACGTGATATAGTTGAAGATGTCTCTGCTCACTGTGGAGGAGTTGAACTAGATGACCTTTAAAGGTCTCTGCCAACCCAAAATATTCTATAATCTGCAGCAGGTGGTGGGCACGAGCCTCCTCCTGCCCAGTTTTTTGGATATGAAGCAGCACACCAATGTTATTTCTGCTGTTGAAGCCCTGAGCCCAGTGAAGTGCAGCTTAAATGCAAAAGAGCAACCTCTGCTCTAGCTATTGGATAGGTAGTAAAAGACAGTCCTCCTGTGTCCTGGCCAAATTATGTCAGTGAAAGGACTGTCACAGTGGGGTTTTGGGAGGTAAAGGAGTGCAGGAATTGTGGCAAAGGAAGGTTTTAAGGGGGAATTTGAAGGAAACTATGCCAGTAGTTAAAGGAAGCCATGGTAGTGTTTACTGGAAAACTCTTCATAGGGTGAGGCACAGCATAGGATAGTTGGGACAAGAGCTGTGGGACAGTGCTGACTGGCCTGAGGTTCACAGGGACATGCTGCATGGATTTGCTGTCTATTTGTCATATTGGATGAGCTCCTGGTGGGCCTCTGGCCACGAGAGATAGAAATAAGTAGCAGTGGTGGAGGGAGAGGAGTGTGCCCATGAAAAAACTAAAGAAAGGAGGAGTGCAGCTGCATTGGTGGACATAAAGCTTTGTAATGGGAAGCTTCATATCCCAGGAGGTTGTGAGCTCTATCCACTGACTGGAGTCTCTAAAGAACATCAAGGTGCTCCAATGTGGTTTTCCCGGTTTCCCTTCAAGCAAGGTGAAGAACACTGCTGGCTCCCTGCTGTCAGCCTAGAGCAACGAAAGAGAGGAAATGGAAGCACTGGGACAATTTGAGTGCCAAAGCTGAGCAGATGGTGCCAGGCAGGTCAAAAGGGGAGGGATGGAAGGGGTCAGACAAGGGAAAGGAAAACCAGGTGTGAGGGCCCATAGCTGTCTTTCCAGGCTGCTTGCAAGGTCTCCTCACCTCTTCCCTGACACTGCTCAGCTGGGGAGACAGGATGCTTGCTGCTGACTCAGAAGTCCTTCAGATGTGGTCAGACATTGGATTGATGGTAGATTCAGACCTTTTTGTTAGGTTTCCCCCCTCCTCAACACCCCTCTGAGAACCAGCTGGTGCCCCCAGCACTGAAGCACCTGTACTGGTATTTATTTGCTTTGCTGTAAAAACAAACCAGGGTCAATGAGGAGATAAACGAGTAAACAAATGCTGGAGTCAGCAAGGGGAGCTGGACATATGGCTTCTCCCTCTTTGTTACTCTTGAATTCGTCTTTTCTTTGGGTAGGTAAAAGCCTCAATTTCTTGGAAGCAGTCTCTGAAGAGCACAGCTGGCTTTGGCTACAGCCCAGGCATCAGCTCAGTGCTGTGTATAGCATGGGAAGCACATGGTGCTTCTCCTTCACAGGGCTAGGGGTATCTGGGGAAGAGCAACAGGGTGAGAATTAGCATTGCTTGCCCTTGGGATTTCCTCCCTGTGGTGAATCCTCTGCCAAAGGCTGCCCCTTGTGCCCTGCGCCTTTCTTGGGGTGTTCATGGGAACAAGGGATGGCAGGGGTCTTCTCCTGGTGCTGCACCAAAGGTCCTCCACCTGCCCTAGCTGCTTTCTTGTTGTGTACAAAGCACCCAGTGATTTCTGGAAAGCACTGCATAAAAAGCTGGATACTTTTATTATTTTTGGGTGGTGAAATTCAATTTTGACTCTAATGTCCTGTTGATGTAAATATTTATGGCGGCTTTCTTTTTTTTTTTTTAAATTGAACTAATCCTTGTAACTGCAAGTCAACCCTACAGTAGTAATCTGTTCCGCGTTGCTTCATTCCTCCCAACAGCTGTAACCATCCAATAAGTGTACAAAGTGTGATGTAAAGTATAGCTGGAGGAGATGTAGACAGGGAATATCCACCCACTTTTGCACTGAAGATCAGTGCAGAGAGATTTCATTTGCTTTGACTTTTAAGGAGTTGCATATGTTTCAGTTCTCTCCCTTTTGATTTTATTCCCTGTATCTTTAAAGGACGGGTTGTGTTGGTCAGATTTCTTCAGTCAAAATGCTGATGGAGAATAATAATTCTACCAGGTTACCCTTAAAGAGCAGAGGCATGCTGAACAACTAACTTCTGCTGGGAAAGGTGGGCAACAAATGTATAGCAAGCAAAGCACATGCAATGCTTTCGTGCATCTGTAGTTAATATATAATAAATATTTTTGCTGGAATAAAGTGTTGTATACTCTACTGAAGAAAGAAAGAACACTGGTGAAATTGTCACTTGTACACAGAGTACGTTGTTCACAGAGCTACTGTTCTCATCAGAGGCAGCGCTTTTTCCCTGTAGGTATTGCCGGGTGTTCAAGATCCAGAAGAAGGAGGCAGCCTGTCCTCGAGTTCAGGTACTTCTTGCACAGGGAGAGGTGCTAGGGAGGCATTCCGTAGTAGTGACTGATCTCTGTCTTCTTTTTCCAAAATCAACTTACTTCACACATTGTGAGGTGATAAATGTTCAGTGTACCGATAGCTTTGTTTGTGTATATGAAGGACAGCATATTTTACAGCACTTCCTTCTGCAGTGACTTTCTTGTGCTAGCAGAGAGGGAGACTTGATTGTTCATGTATAACGTTATATATGTAAATAAGAAAATCTAATCATTTGTGAATGCTTGAGCTGTGGTGAGAGTGAGGTGCTGGTGAAGTGGAGCCTGTGGCAGCACTGACCTTACCAGCTGATGGAAAACCCCAGTAATCAGTGAGATGTGCAGAACTGCCTTCCTTCACGTCTTCCTCGTGGTATTCCTCATGCTGATGTTGAGGCTGAGGCAGGAGCCTCTCTGCTAGGAGACTGTTAGAAGTAAATTGAGTCTCAACTGAGGATGTCCCCCCCCAGAAAAGTAGAGCTGGTGGTTATTTTTCTCATATTGGAACAAATTTTGCTGAGTTTGCAGGCATCTAGGAGTCAAGGATTCAAACTGTATCAAGGCTATTCTTGTTCTTGCTAGATACCACAAAGGCAGCTGAGATTGTTCCCCCTTCACCGTTGCTCTGCATCTCTCATGCTGCAGATTTACTAAGTGAACAGTCAACTGGGAAACTTCCCTGTGGAAAATCAAACCCAGAGACCTTCCCCTCTTTTCTGCTGGCATCTTTCTGTGCCAGAGGATGTTTCTCCTCACTGTTCTGCATGGCTTGCCTTTGCCTGCAGCTAGGTTACACTGTGCCAAAGCTGGGTGAGCAACCAAGCCCTTCTCTGCACAGTATCTGTGTGTCAGGCTGCTCATTGAAAGAGGCCAGGACAATAACTATTCAAAACTGCCAACAGACTTAACTTCCCTCTTGCCTTGGCCATCTTCCCCTTCCTTTGCCATGTGTTTCCTTCATGACCTGAAGGAGCTAGTCCTGAGCTTTCTCATCCACTTCAGCATGAAGAAGTGTCTGCTGTGGGCAGGAGGAAGGGAGTCTATGTGGACAATTAGCAGGACATTAACCTGGTACCAGGCTTAGAGTCATCACAAGCTCCTGGAGGCAGCCAAAAAAGTGTAAAGCAGAGAACACTTAGAATGAGGTGTGGGTGATGGGCACCATTGCCTTCACTGTGTCCCTGGGAGCTACAGCAATGAGGGGTGCAGATATGAGGTGAAAAATGTCATGCCTTTTTGGCCACATGAAAATCTCTAGTGGAAAGCACTTGTTATTCCTGTTTTGCAGATACGATCTAAGAAAACGTGCCCAGGAAAATGTTGCATCTCATTGACCCAGCAAGTTGCCCATCTTTCCCTTCTAGGAAGGAAGTGGTTTCCTGCGCTCTCTTGCCTTTTAAGTCAAGGATTTATGCTCCCTTGCCTTTCAAGTCAAGGATTTATATAGCTGTATTTGGCAGCACTGAAGGGTCTGCAATTATCTTAATTAGACATTTTGATTAAAAAACAGCTTTTTGTTAGAAAATAAACTCCATTTTTTGAAAAATACTACATCTAGAGGAAATCAAGAGAGGAGCTGGATTGCCTGCTAGTTCATATGCTGGGCTAATTTAAGGTCACTTCAGTTGTTGAGATGTATTTATTCCCCAAAACTATATTATTTTTATTATTATTCACTAGCATCTGTTTGTTAAACATTTAAATATTCCCACACCCAGAGCTTATTATTTCAGACATTTATAATGTACCCACACATCAGTGATTTAATTTTGGCAGTAATAAAACCAAAGCAGCTACAATTGCCAACAAAGCTATTGTGATCAATTCATCTTTTAAAAAATCATCATTCAAATAGAAACCTATGCAGCAAATGCGCCGTGATTGCTGATTAGAAGGGAAAACTGTTGATCATTGCTTGTCTGATGGAAAATAATTGCCATAGGCAAGGAAAAGCGCTCTGACCTCGTTGTCACTCCCAGTCTTTCCAGACAACTTCTGTGTTCCCAGGCTCTTCACCCTCAAAATCTAAAAGAGAGATTGAATAGAGGGATATTGTTTTTTTTCACTGTATCATAAAGACTGCCAGACTTGGCTCTGGCAGACTGTGAGAAGGAATGCGTTTTAGAGCAGAGCATTTCCCACCATGAATGTCTTGGCCTCTTGCTGTCAGCAGGACACAAATGAGAAGCAGTCTTTCTGGTATGAGCTGGTCTGACCCTATGCATTTCACTGGAGGGCAAGTATAGAGCTAGTACTGAGTGTGATTGATGTATGCTCCCTCGGACAGTTCAGTTTCGAAGGCATTCTGCATTAACTGAGCCTAGCAAGAGATTTGGCTCCTCCATTAAGTTCTGATTCATGCTCCTCACAAGCTGAAGTTGGGTTGGCTTAGTTCAGCTCTGCTTAAAAAAATGCATTGGCAGGCTCCACAAGTCACGCGTGTTCCAGATCTTGTCCAAGTCAGGGAGAAACAGAGGAGGGTGACCCAGCCCTGGTTTTAAAATTGTGATAAGCATGTGATAAGTGTGTGATCATTTTACCACCTCCTGTTCTTGGGTAGCTTGGTAGCATCCAGCCTCTGGTTCCAGCAATGCCATGACTCCTGCAAAGGCTTGCTGTAGGGACTGAAGCTAGCCGTGGTGCAGTGAAGGGCTGTGTGGCTCTCCAGAGCGTTCTTCACCTTTCTCACCTTGCTTGTAAAAAGGGCATATTGGCTGTGATGGGGAGTTTGGCTTCTGGGTTGCCCCATGGTGACCTCTTCGATAAATGAAGGGATTGCATGGACAGACAGATCAGTTGCTTGCTCTGTGTTTGGTGGTGCGATTGGAAACCCAATTAGGGGCAAAAAGATATGAGACTTACCTGTGCTATGGGAAATGTTAGGAGAAACTTAAAGCAACTTCATTACCACCCATCCCCCAAACCACAATTTTCCAATTGTATTGCAGAGCAGTGCCGGTTCCTGGTGCTTTGGGAAGTGCAGGTCTGAAATCCTACCACCTACCAATCGTTTTGATCAGCAAGTTTCTGCCTGTATGTTTCACTGTCTGCTAATGGCTTTTGTCTCCTTAAAAGCCAGAAAAGCTGTTCTCTGTGAAGGCAGCTTGAAGCATTTAGGACTCATTAGACTTCAAAGGCAAGAGGCCTGTACCACAAGCCAGAGGGGAGGAAATGGAGTGGCAAGAGGATCCCATTAATAGAGAACAAAAATAAACCCCAGACAGGAAGGAAAATCCTATAGGTCTGACTCAGAGCTGCAGTCCTGACACTGGCCTCGAGGACCAGTTCAACACAGGAGCTGTAGAGAGAAACCCTCTGGCTTGGCTTCTGCCCACACTAGATCCGGATGCCCTGAGCAAGCCTGGAGCCTGCAAAAGGGTCCCACCTGCACCAGCAGTCACAGGGATGTCTGCTTCTCTGGTGAGCACTGACATTTGCCAGTGGACTTGTACCCCCAGGACTTGCATGCCAGCAAACTGTAAGGTATCAAACACATTCTTTGATAGAGGTTAATCCTCTGTCATCACCACATTGGAGAGAGAAGATGAGGATACAGTTTGCTGGTAGTTGTTTCCTCTTCTTGCTACTTGAACATGCTTGCCACTTGAAATGTACTTTGTTCTAATAAAGAATTTGATAAATGAGAGAGGACGTGCTTTTCTATAGGTACAGTGCTTTTGGTGAAAACAGGATGTGCCGGGAATAGGTCTTGACAGAGTGATTCAAGAGAGTGTTCCTGGGCATTGTGCTGACCTACTCTTCTCCCTCCATCTCTCCTGTTTCAGGAAAGATCCTCTTCCGCCGGAGTCATGTCCGCGATGTTGCAGTCAAGCGCCTGATACCTATTGATGAATACTGCAAGGTAAGGAGAGGTTTCTAATGTCAACCAAAGATGAAGCCACTTTGATCAGGCTTGATCTTGTTTGACTGATAGTACATAACAGTGTGCCAAGCGCTGGGAAAATGGGGAGTGTGGGCTATCCTCCTCTACCAAACCCTTTCTGTGATGATAAACCTACCCCTTGATTTGCTCTTCACTCCCCATTAATACTGAGGGCTTGGAGGCCTGGGCCCAGCTCCACAGCAGCTTGCGCTCTGCTGCTGTGCTTTCCTTTTCTCTTCTCCTTTCTCAAGCTGCAAACCAGAACCAGCTTTCCAGGTAGGCTGGAAAGGACCTGGCTGCCTGGCCATGTCCAGTCTGATAGGCGCCTTGGAGTGAAATGGTTGTGTGCAAGCTTGAAGTAGTTGGTTCCTCAGGGAGCCCTTCCTTTCCCATCTATTGGGAACAGACCTGCTGTTTTGTGTGAAAGACCTGCTTTCTTGGTGGGATGCTGCCAAACTGGGAGATAAACTGCTTTTACTGGTTATGCAAAACAGTTACTTGTGCAGGGGTAAGATGCTTTGTACCTGCAGAAAATTACTGGAAGCCAAGAGAGATCATCTTACCAAAGAGCCAAAACACAGTTGATTATCTGTGTCCTTCCCTTGATAAGGCTAAGATGATTTGCCCCATACTCTTAAAGAATATAAGACTGTGCTTAAGTATACGGCAAATTACAGTGTTAGGGCATTTTTTTTCCTTGGAAAAACAAGATACTAAAGTGCCCCCCCCAAATTATTTTCACAAAAATAAAGTATGCCACATCTCATCATGTTGAAGAAGTGTGCTAGTACTTTCAGCAGCCATGAATGGTCTAGGTCCAGTACTTCCAAAATCTAGTCTGAGTGCTGTTGAAAACATATCCAAAGAGCACAAATCCCAAGGAAGAAGACAGGGAAATGGCGAAATGTCCATCACATTCCTTAGGAGCTGGAGGTATAGCAGTGACTGTGGCTTAAGACTTTGCCCGATGCGGGGGACTGTGAGTTTTTGGGACTCAGCCAGACCTATGTGAGGGATGTCATGCCTGGAAAAACAAATACAAGGATAAAGGTGAATTAATTAATATGTCTTGGTAACTCTGTAGTGGGGCTGCAGGCGAAAACCACTGCAGGCAAGAATAGCAGAGGGGAGCAGAGTGATGAAGATGTAGTGCAAGGTGTACTTGGACCTGTGTGCTCCAAAGAGAGGAGGGGAAGCTGATGGTGCAAGTAACTGCTTGGCTCCAGCTGGACGCGATCAGCCCCTTGTCTTCTGAGTCACTAAATTATGCTAGCTACATACAGACACACAGAACCATAAATTTAATTTTTGGGAACAAAAAGTCCGTAAGTGATAAGATGCTGCAGCTGTCTCTTTCGGAATAATGCCATTAATGGCATAAAATATAATGAATCCATTTGACTTAACAACTGGAACATAATGGCTGATGCTACATGACCCACTTAGAGAGCTGCTCTCTCCTCCTCCGGTTAATGCATTACCAAGTAATAACATGCACACTGTGCCTGGCCTGCCAATTGCTGCTGCTTAGCTGTAAAGCTGCTGGGCTGAATGAAGGTGGGTGTGGGACCGAAGGCTGCAGAGATGTGGAATGAGCAGAGAGCTGTCCCTCCTGGGCACATTGTGCTGCAGATCAGAGCTGCAGGGTCCCAGCACACTCTTACTGACTGACGTGTTTATCTTTGGAGGTAGATGTGGCATGTGCTGGGAGGGTGGTGGTGCAGAACTGAAATACAAAATACCTCCTTCATCTTGGCCCCGCAGAGTGAGAATTGAGGGTTAGGTAAATATGTTGTGTACAAATTCCCACAGAAAACTGTGTAAGACAGTTTTTGCTTTCTTGCCATCTCCTGCAAGACAAGTGGAGTCTTCATTCTCTGGGAGAGCCCTGGAAAGAAGGTTGGTGACATTTGGGGTGGAAACAGGTGAGTGGAGCAAGGGAGGGAACTGCTTCTTTCACAAGGTAGTGTTCTTGCTGTAGGGCTCCGTTCCAGGTCTCACTGTACTGAAAATGTGGCAATTTAAGGTAAGGTGCAAGAAAAGCAGCAAAAGATTTAGAGCAATTGGTAAGAGCAATTAGTTGCAAAATGAGACTTCAAATGACTTTAGGAATAACAAGGGTGGGGGGGGGGGGAGAGGCCTGAAATTGCTTCCCATTTATTCTTTGTGTTCTACAGATGTTGGTCTTTTGCCTGGTATGGAAACTGCCTTCCTCCTGTCTAAGGGATTTTGAGAAAGGTTGATGAAGGAGTTGTGATGTTGTAATGCCCTACCCCAATGAGACTGGGTGGACCTCTAGCAGCAATTTTTTAGAGAATAATCCTTTCTCACTCCCTGGAAAATGGATTTCAATGCAATAAGACTTGTCCGCCTTTGGTAAATGACCTTTCATCTCAGACTGGCAGACCGCAGGGCGGGTGAAGTGAATTGCTGTGGCTCCAACACCATGGGCTGAAGCTGTGTGCTGTTGGCCCTCCTGAGTTCACTCTGGGTGGCAGAGGCAGGACAGACATCACATTATTTGTGCCACTATATATATTTAGTGGGCAAAGATACTGTAGACCATAGCCAGCTAGACTTCAGGGCGGCCTGCTTGACCTGGCCACTGCTGTGTCAGTTAAGTCAACTCTAGGTGGGTTTCCTTCAAGACATACTGAGAAAAGAGCTGTGAGTCTTGCCTTTCATCCTCCTGGCACAGGGTGTCCTCTATGATCATTCCCTGCTATTGGAAGACATGGGGTCTTCTCCAGGCCACAAAATCAGAGTGATGCTGGCACTCAGAAAATCATGTAGATCACGGGATGCTTGGAATGGGGGAGTGGCACCCACATGGGAATGGCATCCATGCAAAACCTGGTCTTTGAATAGCCCTTCCGTGGACCAAAAAGCCATGGAGTGAGTAGTTTTCACTCCCCTGTGTCTCACATGATCTTCATCACAGCTGGCCCATCATTAGTGGTCTGAGTGTCTGCTGCGCTGGCAGTGAATGATTGTGTGCTGAATGGCTGGAAGGGCTTTTGGGGGCCAGCAATTAGGTCAGTGTAGAGCCACATCTGATCTGTGTGGTAACCCTGGGGCTTTGCAGATGTGGCTTTGTCTCTGATACAGAAATGAGCGGAGGTTCGGTTTGCCCACACTGCTGTCACCAGACTGCTGTGACAGCAAATGGAGGCGGGGGGGGGATTATATCGAAAAATGGTCAAACATCTGCTCTAGGCCAGGCTCTAGCACTACTTCCTGATTTCAAATCGTCCTTCTTCAAATGCATGTCTTTTTTACTTTTTGCAGCCACCATCGCTCGTGGCCCTGTTCCCTCCCATGAGCAGAGAGCAGGGCAGGGCTCTATGCCAGGCAGCTGCCCATCCTGCCTGCCCTGCCCAGCCTTCGCTGCAGCCCGCGTTGGAAAGCATCTACAAGAGCTCTGGCCCAAGGCGAATGTTGCTGGCTCAGACTCTGCCCCCAGCTCCCACAGACATGCTCACTCCCACCCTGGAAGTCCTACCACTGAAGCCTGTCTTTTTGCAAAAGGCTTCCTCGAAGGGAAAGGAGAAAAGCAGAGGCAGGTTATAACTACTGCTGTTTGGCAGTGCACGTAGCACCCTCCCAGCCCTTGCCCTGACAAGCTGGTGTCCACTCTTGTGCCTCCTCTTGCTTCTCTCTCTGCCTCTTCCCAAGCTGCCATTTCCCAGTGGAGCATTTTTGGGATGTGCTGGTTGAGGCTGATGGCGCTGAGAGCCTGCCACATGTAAATGCCCAGCCTTCCCCAAGGACAACAGCTCTGTGCCCACAGCACAACTGGGAAACTGAACCCTGCTGTGGTTGGAAGGGGTTGCTGGGGTGGGCATCCCTGTGGCTCTTACCCTACAAGGGCACATCTGTCCAAAAGGCTGGAGCTGGCCTAAGTAGGGCCTGGGAGGTCTCTGCTTGTTCTTCTTTAGTCTTCAGCTGTACCTGGGGTGGTGTGGTGGGCATAGCTGGGGGCTTTCTGGGTCTCATCTCACTCTTGTGTGTGTTTGCTGTAGCTCTCCTTTGCCTGGCTCTGCACTCCTGTGTGCCAGAGACCGTGTGGGTGGCAAGCTTGGTGCCATGACCCAGTCCCCCTGTGCTCTGAGGGCCTGTCCTCACTCAGCTCCTGCATAGTCTTGATGCTTCCCGTAACCGGTGTCTCTGCTTTGTCCGCAGGCTCTGATCCAGCTGCCTCCTTACATCTCCCAGTGCGAGGAGGTCCTCCAGTTCTTTGAGACACGACCTGATGACTTGACGCCCCCCAAAGAGTAAGTTGGTTGCACAGCTGCCAGTGCCAGGATGGAGAAAAAATACAAATTGCCTTGAACTTGCTGGTATCCATAGAGTCTGATGTTCATCAGTGGTTCCCCCTACAAGTCATAGATCTGGGATTTGGAGGCTTTCTTGGAGAGGGAATGGGGACTGTGCAGCTCAAGGTGGAAACTCTGCCCAGTCAGACAACTTCTGGCATAGCCTTCTCCAGTGGGGTAGTGCAAACCCTACTCTGGGACTCCATGAAGTGTTGGTCTTGTCCTGAGACACTTTCTTCTTGCAAATGCTGTTTTCAGAAACACGGTCAGTATGAAAAGCCTCATTTCACATGGTTACTAATGACCTCTGCCTCATTTGAAAGGCTCTCTCCCTTAGCCATGTCCATGAGCCCCATCCGTAACAAAGCTCCAGAGTCTTTCCATGCAAAGCAAGACACATTTGCAAGGAATCTCGCGTGCCTTACGCAACTCTCTGTGGTTATAAGTCTTGTGACTATGAGCTACTTTGGCCAGGAGCCACCCATCTCTTACTAATCACAAGGAGCATAAATCTGAGCAGCCGCCTCCATCTCCTGCTAGGCTGCTTTCTTTTTATGCTGCATGTGACATGTTGTGTGACTCTACCAAAGGTTGAGCAATGGAGGAGGCTTGATTAATTGTGAGAGGAAAGGCAGTAAATTGATTTGACATCATTCTGTATTGGAAGGGTGTGGAGGTAGATAAAGAGATTTTGTTTTCCTCCTCTGAGCAGCAACACTGAGCCTTTCAGATCTCCAGCTAAATATTATGCTTGTGTGGACTACATCTTCTGCCTGGGTTTTTGATTTTTTAATTCCCTCTCTTAATTCCCCCTTCCCTTCATCCCTGCTTTTCTTCTTTGGCTCCTGTTTCTATTTGCTTGGCCTGTCATCATTACTCCTGCAGCTCAAAGTCACTTGATGGGATTGGTCTGAAGGCCCTGGAGCCCATTAACTAATTGCTTGCTGTCAGCTGGTGCTCTCATCCGTCCTACCCAGCTATTGCTCAGCACTTAACCTGCCACCCCATCAGTCATCCCTCAGAAAAGACAGCAGCTCAGGGGCAAGCAAGAGACACAAGGAAAAGATGAGCCTGACAGGACATTGGTTGGAGGTTTATTGCAGGGTTTAACAGCCCCTGGGGCTGTGTGGGGATGTGGGGGGCTGCTAGTGCATGAGTCTTTGAGTGCTATAAGAGAGGGTGGTGAGCTGCTTTGCAAAAGGAGCTGGCTATTGAACCTGCCTGTAGCTGAGGTACCCTCATACATGTTGAATTGAAGGACAGCTTCAAGTGTTTCACCCACTTTCCTCACCTTTATTTTTTCTTGTAGACTGAGACAGAAATCAGGCAGGGTGGGGACTGTGGCTGGAACAAGGAGAACATTCAGATGTGGTGCTGAACATCAGCCCTAGAGCAGTGCAGCTCTGCTTTCTGCTGCATTTGAAGCTGTAGCTCCTGGCCATCTGGCCAAGCAGCAGCCAGTGCCACGTCCCTTGTCATTTCCCTGGTTCAGGTCCAACAGACAAGGGGAGCAGAGGCACCAGCCCAAAGTCCAATCCCAAGCATGTGCTTGTGTGGCAGGGTCCATCCTCAGGTACATCCCGCAGTGTCCTGCGGGACTGCTGAGCAGCTCCTGGATGCGAAATTGCCATGTGTTTGCGTTTGGCCGCTGCAGTGCTGGATGGGCGAGTGGGTGATGCACCATGGAATCTGGTGGTGGTTGTGTTCCTTCCTGCTCTGCCTGGTCCTCTCTGGGGAGGTGAGGTGAGCTTGCAGCACACAGAAGGACTTAGTGAGTGACTCTTGTCCATTTCCCTCCAGCAGCAAAATGGTACAGCATCTCAAGGACATCTATTGTGTTTCCTATCCCAGCCTGAATGGCAGAGGGGTATTTATTAGCTGCAATTCAAAATGCTAATTAATAAAAGTCCTTGACTCTCTCCTCTGGAGAGATTGGTGGGAGCCCTTAGTGAGCCCCAAGTGCTGGCATGCTGCCAGCTTACCAATAACGAGATGAGAGCTGTGATAGACGGCTAGGCTGGATCAGACGTGATGGCGTGTCTGGGGTTTGGCCGGATGTCATCATTCATGCAGCAGATAAATACTTTTCTCTGGGAATTTGAAAGGAGGCCAGGCCATCGGCAGAGGGGAAAAAAAGGCAGCTTTTTATGCTGGGTGGCTGAAGGGTGGGAATGAGGGAGGGAAAAAGGACTGGTCAGCATGGTTGGTGCCAAGCCAAGCAGCCACTCTCACAACACTGTGTCTGGGAGCCTTCCTGCTCCCTGTCCTTTGCCTTCAGTTCTGCAGCTGACACCTTGGGTCGTAGCTCGCCCACAGAAGTGGCAGCTGGTGGCAGTGAAGGGAAATGCCTTTCAGTGCCATTGGATGCACCCTCCTCTTGCTTCTGGTTGGCGTGCAGATAGGGGATCCACCTAACTTGCATCACCCCAGGATATCAAATCACTTTCAGGGGCTGCAGTTGACTGCAGTCTGTGGAGCTCTGGTTAAACTACAAAGAGTGAATTTAGTGCTCAGATCTGGCAGTGTTTGGGAATGGAAAGAGGAGGTTGGACAGCCCATGCATCTATCTCTGGGCCCCTGTGGTGTCTGCTTTCCCCAGCTCTGGAGCTCTTTCTAGTTGAGCCAGAGTTCTCCTTTGGCTTTCCTGCAGTGCAGCTCCCTTCAGTGTCCCTTTGCTGGTGTTGGGAACACCAACAAAAACAGATCACTGCTGGCTACCAGCCCTACAAGCTGAGTTGCTCAGCCCTTCTCACTCTCTTGCTTGGTCTACAAGCCAGCATGTGCTAAGGGAGATCGAGTGGATAGCACCTGATTGGAGAGGAAAGAGTCAAATTCTCATTTTGTGCATCCTTTTTCCCCCATTGCTTCCAGCTGGATGGTACATCACGGCTGAAAGCAGAGCTCAGACAGGAGTTTCCAGCAGTTGGTGGGTAGAAGAGGGAGGTGAAGCACTTCGTCTGTCTCCCCTGCACGCACCCACAAACTCTCCAGTGTCCTCCTGCCCAGAGGGACCATTTCAAACAGGAGAGCAGATTGAGGCTGTTGTGTTTCCACTGGCAGTGACAATCAGTGGCTTTTGTGATGTGAATCCCTGTTCAGCAAGGTCTGGACTGAGATAACTCAACTGCTTCCACCTTGGAGGTCTGCCCAGTGGTGGGTCAGAGTGGGGCTGTAATTCAGAGGGATTGGTTAAGTTTTGGAAGAGGTGACTCCACAGAGCAGTGGTTGGGGGTGAAAGGAGAAGAGAAATGGTTATGGAAAAATAAATCCTCCAGAAAGTTAGCAGTCTGTGGGAATGTAGGATTTTTCTCTTTGGTGTTGGATGGAAGTCCTGTGAAGACCACAGTTTCAAAGAAGAAAAATCATCTATTTCCTGCTCCCATCTTATCTCAGCAGCTTTGACCAGCAGCAGGATGCTTGGCTGTTGAGGTGAGAAGTTGTTGTGTTCACCCCTGTTAGCTCTGATCCACCCTTTTTCAACTTAAAGCTGTTTTTAGCAGAGAGTTTCTGGAATAAGGCTGGGGAAATCTGAATGGCTGGACACAAAGCCACTGCTGAGTCAAGGCATTCAGCTGCTAACTTTCCTTGCCAGCTGAATTTCAGCTCTGCGACATGTGGGAGCCCAGGTTAACTCTGTAGTGAAGCAAGATCCTAAGTGGTTATTTAATAATTGTCCACCATGTACAAGTGGGGCATGTTGGGGATGGAGCCATCATCGTGCTGCTTCCCAGAGGCTGCGAAGCTGCTGTCCTCTGTATAGGATGTACCCCTGGCCGTGGACAGCCCCTTTCATTGAAAGCATCTTTCATTCTTTTATTTTTGGTAGCTGAGCATCCCACCATATATAAGACATTTAAAGTTGTTGTTTTGAACCTTTTAGCTTATGAACCCTTTTTGTTTTGGTTTTTTTTTCTTCCCCAGTGGGGGCACAGTTACCTGTAAAGCACATTTACTGTCTCTTAACATGCTTAAAAGATATCTTTGAGCACCTTTGAGCAGCCCCTTTGGGGCTCTGGATTCACAGTGTGAAAGCTACCAGCTTCAGGAGTTCCTAATGTCTTTAAATGGCATGAATTTCTTCTTCTCTCAGATATCTTCATCCTTGTGTGCTGGGCCTGTCTGAGTCCAGCAGGTCTCCTGCAAAGGGAGGGCAGGGCTGAAAGGCTAGCATGGGTTCTCCAGCTGCCCAGACAGCATGCCGGTTTAGCGCAAGATTGGGGTGTGCAGCAGTCCTGGCACCAGGACTCTCCAAAAGCTTGTTAAGGGCTCATGACCTCTACAGAAGCAGATGATAGGGGAGGGGGAGCCCATCTCTCAGCAGAGGCTGCAGTGTGTGGGATTACATCTGTACCCATCCTGTCTTTGGAGACCCCAGCTGGGGATTTGGACAGTGAACTTCAGGCAGGTGAACTTCAGCTCTCTCCTCTCTCCATGCTGAGATTGCTTGGCTTTCTCAGCTGATACCACCCAAATGGGTGTACTGAGAGCAGTACTTTCCACCTGCTGAGTGGGCATGGTGGGAACCAGAGAAACCCCACATCTGACTTACCTAGTCTGCAGATGGATGAGAAACTGCTAAGCAAACATCCTCCAGGAAGGGCATTGTGCACATCACTGGGGTTGCTGCTTCACAGTTTAGCTGATCTTCAAAGCCCTTTGTGTGAAGCAAGAGTGGGTGGCTGTCCCTGACACTGTCTCAGCCAGTGGCGTTGCTGCAGGGTGCTCTGCTTTAGAAGGTGGCCTCTGGAGCTTGGTCCTCTCCTGGCAGGAAGGCAGCCCAGGCAAGTGGGGTTAGCCCTCTGGCCTTGATCTGCTAATGCAGGTCTCGTTTACAGCATTAGGTCACTGCCCCAGCTTCCCAGCACTCCTGGGGCTCGGTGGCTGCAGCTTCTGCTGCCACGGTTTATGGTTACACACCCCAAAGACTTTGAAAATGAAGAGAGGAAGTGCTGAGGAGCTACATTGTCACGCCAGTGATGTCTTCTGGCTCCAGCACTGAGCTGTAGGCAGGCACAGAGCCTCCCTGAGGATTTAGAGCCAAGGAGATGACCTGTGCTTCATTTCTGCCTGCTGGGAAGTGTGAGCAATGCTTAGGGCCAGAGTCCCTCTGTGGTGGCCTGGAGCCCACCTGACATTTGCCATCACACAGCAGTAGCTGTAGAGATTTGTTTGCACTCTCAGCAAAAGTTTCACTACAGTTTCCATACCGCCAGCACAGGGGCTGTCTGTTCTCCCCTCCTTTGCCCACTAGAGATGGCTCCTTTTCTCCTTGCTCCACAAACCTGGCCTGCCAGAGCTCTCTGTTCCCTCAAGGCATGAGCAGAATGTCTCTGTCACGTTTGCTGCTGTGTGCTGCTGCAGCATTGCAGCTCTTCTGGCCAAACACACCCAGGGCAAACCCCACTTGCAGCAGGACCACTGATGGCAGCCAAAGCCTGGGACAGCTTTTAAAAATTATTTTCTTTCTTCCTTTATGTGTATGCAGGCACCCTCTGAGCTCACATCCCCAGCTTGCCTTCCTATTCTATTTCTCCCAAACAGCCCTTGGCTAAAGGGAGAGGGTTTGGGGGCATTCCGAAGTCAGTTCAGTTCTGCTGCTATGGATGTTTTCTTTGCTGGGATGGAGGACCAAGTGCAGAGGGAGTAGCCCATTCCTCTCTGCCATGCACCAGGGAAGCATCGCCAGAGGAAGAAGGGGGATGGGATGGTACCCGGCTGATGGGATGGTACCAGGCTGAATCCTACTGCTGCTGGATCAGCAACAGGCTGTTATTGACAGGGGCTGCCTGCACTGGCTGGGCTGGAAGGTGTGTGGTAATGAGCTGGGACCTGACCAGATGAGGAAAGCGTATGCTGCTAATGATGTTATGCCTGCAGCAACCTCAGCAGCCCATTGTTATTCTATTAATACCGAAGCCCTGGTGATGTGTGGTTAGGTGGGAGTGGCACTGGCAGTCACACTAATGGATTGCTTCCCACATGCCAACTGACGGGGACTCCAGGCAGGCACCAGCCCAAATAAATCAAAGAAGGGAGAACTAGGCTAAAATGAGATTCAGGACTGATGTGACCTGACTGTGCCAGCTTGTCTCCCATGGGGCTGACTGAAAGGTTCTGCTTAGGGCCGCAGTGCTGGCAGCCATTGGCAGGTGAAAGATTTGTGTTTGGTCCAAAGCACCAGAAGAGGAAGTTGGTCAGAAGCATGCAACAGGGAGCAAATCTACTCCTTTCCCTTGTTTCCGTAAGTTGGAAGTGCAAACTTGTAGCAAGTGTCTTCCAGAAGCAAGTCTCCTTTGTTTCTGCTTCCTTGTATCATGTCATGTTCCTCATAGTTGAGCTGTGCCAAGAGCAATCCTGGACTAGGGGATTTAACAGAAAAAGGGGAGGCTCAGGTCCCTGCTCCAAGATGGAGTGGCTCCTCCATCTAGGAAGTCATTCCAGGAGTTTTTGCCGGTAAACTAGAGGTCCCTGAGTTGATGGATGTTGGCTTGGATAAGGGTGATTACTGGCTTGTGGCTTTTGAGTTGTGTCCCACTATCCAGACAAATTATAGCTTGTATAATGAATTGTTTGTTTTGCAGTTCTCCTGATGCCTACGTGCAGACTCACCAGGAGCACAGGCTAGATCTCAGCTCCAAAATAGTGGTCCCCTTCACTCTCTGCTGAGAACTGTCTTGCCTAGATGACAGCAGACAGAAATATTAGAGGGGTTGAATCCACTTTCTGAAAATATGCTTTGTGCCAATGCAAGCCTCTTGCATGGGTAAAAAACTTGATTTTCTGTGCTAACAGGGCAGCTTCTGAACCCAAAGGTTCAGCTTGGCTGAATCTCCCATGGTTAAACACAGGGGTGCCACTGGCACTGCAGCGTGGGGGACAGGGGCCCCATTCAGTGCTCAGTGGAGCATTGGCTAAACATTGGTTCTCCCAAACAAGAGCTTTGTTGTACCCCATTTCTCAGTCTCTCTCACCTGCATAAACTTTACTGACATCTCCAAGCTTGCTGAATACTTTCAAGATGAACTATCTCCTGATAGCTACTTTGATGACATTACTGTGTTACAGAAGGATACTTTTTACAGGAGGGGAGCCCTGAGCCCACTGCACCTTGAGAGTGTTTTGTTGGCTTGATGCTTTAAATGAGACTCCATTCACACAGCAACCCTTGCCTTCAGTGTTTCCAACAAGGAGCTGGGAAAGTCCTAGGAAGCAGCTGGAGCACCGGTCCTGGGTTTTATCAGCTGGGAAGCTTTGTGGAGTTGGTCAGTTGCGCACAGTCATAGCTGTGTATTGGTGCCTTGTAATTGTGCTGTGACTGCCTGGTTCATTGCATATCCTGGCTGTTGCGGGGGTGAGAGCTAAATGAGTTCCACAGTGGCAGGCAGAGTGGCCTTTCCTTCTTTCCTGGAGCCACCAGTTTCCAGGAAGCTGTGCATGCAAGCTCTGCTGCATGCCTTTTTCTGGTCCACAGGGAATGGAGGAGGAGGAGGTGGTGCCGGGAGTTTATTGCTGTTTCCTGTCTTGTCTGAGCTCTTGTCCCCTCTGAGGTGGTGGGCTGGGGCTGCTGGTCTTAAGACCTGCAGCTCTTTGTATCCGTGCCAGGAACAACCGAGCAGCAAAGTGAAATTGCAGCTCCCTCCTTGCCCCCTCACTCAGACGGAGCAGCCGGTGAAAGGAAACAGGGGGATGAGTTACAGTAATAGATTTAGCAGATGGCAGAGGAAAAACAACAGTTATTTCTATCAGCACCCTCCTGTCTGCATGAGGGTACCATGCCCACCTGCTGATTTCCATCATGCTCATCTGGCTTTGCTTCACCTCCCTTCCCCACTGTACCACTGAGCCGGGGCAAATTTAATGGGACTTATTGATAAATTCTGATTTAGCTCTGCAATGCAGTCTCTATTCAGAAATGTCTTTGGGATGCTCTGTCCAGCAGATTCCTCCATTGGCCTCTGCACCTGGGACATGGTATTCAGCTCTTTGCACAGTCTGTGGTCTCTGAGCTTAACAGATAGTCTCCAGTTTCTAGATAACAGTGTCCCATTTGTTTCTAGTCCACCTTTGTTGCATTTCTTTTAATTTTTTTGATAGCTCCGTGGATGTGTACCAGAGGTTTAAGGTGCAAAGGGAAGGGGAGGATAAGGCTTTGCAAGCAGAACGCATTGCCAGGGTGGGTGGGCAGGCTTTGAAGGCAGCCGAGTCCCCGCATCACCCCATTGCCCTACGGGAATAAAATCTCTGCAGTAATTATGGTCTGAAAATGCAGATAAGCTTGAAAGAGAACAATGCATAGCCCAGCTCTGGCTGACTTTCTTGCTGAGCACAGAGGGATTTCTCTGCTCAGGCTGAAAACAAAGGGGAGGGAGGGGGAAATGTTGTTTTGCCAGTGGGCTTTATAAGCAGATGAAGGGGCTCCTGGGGTCCATCTGGGCTGGCTCAGCTGACTTTCCAAGCAGTGGTCAGGCAGCTCAAAGCCTCAGGAGGGTACCCTTACCACCAGGTAAATGCTTCTTCCTTGGAAGCTCCAGTGCCTCCTGCTCTGTGCTTATTACTCTTCCTGGAAGTAACAATGGTCAATGTATGTCTTCTGATACCAGAATGTTTCATCTTGGCCTGGTGGTCTTGATCTGTCAAGCGTTTGAGTCTGAGGAGCAGGGAAAGCAGTCTCCTGCATAAAGGAACAGGGAGCAGGTTACCATCACCCCATACCAGTATTTCAATGCCACAGTGGTGAATTGTGTGGAAGTGTTGAGAGCCCTTTTGTAGCAACATGGACTGCTGTGGTTGGACTGGGGACAGGGCTGGTGCATTTGTTTGGGTTTCCAGCTGGTTGGGTGTCTTGGTTTGTTACCCATGATTTTTTGAGGCTTTTCTGGGCCCATATGTTCCTTCATTTGGTGTTCGTTTTTTCATTGTGAAATGCCCCAGATTTCATTGTGCCTCAAGAGAGTTGTGCTTGTGCCCTGGGTTTGAGGCTGTTCAGCAACCATGTTTCTTGGCAACATTCAAATAAGAGAAGGGACCCAGGACCTGTGGTTTCTAACCCATCTCATCAGTGGTGTGGCCAGTGCTGGCCGTAGTGAGAGGACTTGGGCTGAAGCTACCTCATTGTTTCCACATAACCACCAATAGCTCCCACTTGCTGTGTGCTGGAGGCACTTCTGCTGCTGCACAGTCTTGGGGCTCATCCTTTCTATAACACTTTAATGACTTGTCCTGTTTTGGGGTATAAATGTTCGCCCCTGCCCCGGCTGCTCCCCATCCTTGTTCCTGAGAGAGGTGCAGGACATGGAGGAACCTTCTTTGGCTGTCTTGAAACTGGTGCTCACTTCTGTGGGAGCTGTGGTCTGTGCTGGGAGCAGTTTTGGGGGTTTGGGCTTCCACAGCTCCTGACTCTGCTGCCAGATCGTCCCAGTCCATCCACCTTCACCAAGTGACATGGTTGGGAGTTGTGTCTGTCAGACTAAGCCACTGAGGAGGCCGGGCTAGCAACTGAGCCTGACCCTGGAAAAGATTAAAGCCTTAAGTTACTAAATGAAGGGAGGGGAAAGACAGCCTGTTTGCAAGGTAGATGATGCTCCATGTCACCCATGGAGATGTTAGCTGCTTGAGGGAGGTTAGTGGCCCTGCCAGGGCCAGCACTGCCATGCTTTCCTTTGTGGGTTTGTCACTTGGCCAACAACCCATCCCTCTGCTGACGCTCTTCCTTCTCTTTTTCAGGGAGCCCATTGGAAAGAAGAGGTCTGGTAAGGACTCCTTTCCTCTCTGCTGGTTCCACCAGCTCCTCCTTTTACCCACAGCCACAGTCTCCTGGAGCAAGGCAAGGGCCTGGCCCCATGGCGAGCCAAACCCCTTCTGTGCTCCCTCATGGGGCTCCCCAACACAGTATGCCCCCTCCATCCACCCAAGATTTCACTGCAGCCTCCACATCCCGGTCCTATGTCCCCTGCACCTCCCATGGCACTCCCAAATGTGGGACAGATGCCTGCAGTTGTCTGTGCTGCGCTGGCCTCCCTGTTCATTCATTGAGTTGTTGCCACCATTGCTGCCACCCCTGAGTTCATTTCACCCCCTGCCTCATGCCTCATCTCCCATCATTTTGTTCCTTCATCAGGGTTTATCCAGAGAACGGCTTCTTTCCTGCAGAGAGGTAGTAACAGCCACTTGCTACCTGGCCCTTGCTCTTGCTTTGCCTTTCGCCTGGGGGACACCTGCTCAAGCTGGATGGGCAAGCCCCTTGCAAGAAGCTGTCATGTCCCCTGTAGCTTTATGTGGTGGCTGGTGGACATGGGGCAGTAGTGGAGAGGTGGTATGGTGGGCTGGGACTGGCAGTTGGTTGTTGATACAGCTCCACATGCAGGGGCTGTGTTATGAGTCTTGGGTGAAGGGCAGGGCTTGGTCTGCAGCCAGGAAGATGGGGATGCAAAATTTCCCAAGTCCAGAGGACAGTCTGAGCTGCATGGTGATCAGTGTGAAGTTGCAAGTCTCCCAATTTCAGCAGTACATTCTGCTTCATGATTGTCCCAGCTGGGACATCCATCCACCTTTGGATGGATGGTTGGATCTGGCATGCTCTACCCTTGCTCCCCAAGAGAAGGGAACATCTCTGTAAGACCTCCTAGTTGTTGTGTTTTAGCAGTTATCTGAGCTTCCTAGAAAGAGAAGGAGAGAGGAGAGGAAGAGCCTTCAATCTGTGGATTAGGGAGGGCGTCTTTCAGCTACTGGAGCCACAGAAGGTATAGAAATGATGTCTTTGGGAAGGAAAGTCTGAGTCTTGGCTGGCTGAAGATTCTGCTGAAACAGGTTGTGGAAAGGTTTTTGGCCAGACAGTTGGCCCTGCCATAAGCAAATTCACTTGTAGATGAGGGGGTTCCTCTTGGAGGAAGGAGAAAAGATACAGGGGAGATGCAAAGCCTTGATTCCATTTTCTTTTCCACTGGAGCTGCAGGTCATCCCTCCCTCAAGAACTGATCGTGTCCCATTGTCTTAACTAAAACTAGTTGTAGGATGCATATGAAAAGCTCAGATGTTGCCTACTTGAACAGTGGCTCATAGCTTTGGTCTGTTCTCATGGGTAGGTCATAACTGGATGCTCTCCTGATTGACTAGCAGGGGTTTACCAGTATGGTTAAAACCTCTGGACAACATTTTCTCCTCAAACTCTGACTGCTGCAAGGTGTATCTGTCAAGTCTGGACCTTCAGATGGTAATTTTATAGCTCTCGTGATCCATTTGAAAGCACAGACCGCAGATAGCGTACTAGCTTTCTTGTGCTGAAGTGGCAGGTCTTCAACTAGCTTTGGAGGCAGAGAGAAGCATCTGGCTGTAGGTGGGGACAAAAACAGGCTTCATTATTTTTTCCTTCTCCTCTGTTTTATCAAAACAGAGGTAAAATAAAGATACAATCTCTCTCATCTTGAAAACTTCTCTTGTGGGCTGCCTTAGCTGGAACATTTGGTAAGGGAAGGGTGTTCTGTTTCCCTGTGAGATCAGTGTGTGTTTAGAGCACTTTGAATCCTGTCCATTTACATTAAGCAAGATAAAAGATGGCCTCTTTAGGGCTGAGAAGAAGAGGAAGAAAATGTCGGCTGCATAACTCATTTCTTTGAGAGCAGAATTCAATTTAAGGATAATGGCTGCTAGAGAAGCAGGACCTTTTCTCCTGCTTGTGTACATATCTTCGGCCTGCTTTCCTGCTGCAGGTTTATGGGCAGCTTCACTCTGCCATCCTGTTGGAATGTTGAGTTTGCAAGTGACACAGGGATGTTGTTGAGGTCAAAGGGAAGATGCTCTTTGGGATGCTGTTTGCTTGGCAACATTGAGAGGGAGGCCACATGGAGAGTCTGGGTATTGTCCAAGCTGGAGCCTGCTTTGGCAGGGCAGGATGCAATATTTTGCCCATGGCACATGGCATATGTGCAGTAGCCATCAGGGAAAGATGTTTGTGTGCTGTAACGTCACAAAGGGCTGATGCCTTGTGACAGACAGATCCAGAGACTTTTCACTGTCTTGCATTTTCTGGCAGCAGTTTGGTTCTGCTGCTGTCACCCCAATTCCTCTTGATGAAGTCCCTGATGGTTAATTGGTTCCTCAAGCCAGGCCTGCTTTGAGGTACCAAATAGGCAGCAAGGCACAAAAAAGGCTCATTGAATACAAGATCTCCCTGACGAGGGGGTAGCCCATAGCTGCTAACAAACAAAAATCACAGGAATTTTCCAATAAGCAATTTCCCAATTGCTTATTTCTCCCAACATTGCCAGAGAGGGAGGGAACTGCTCTTCAGGAGAGCACTGGAAAGAGCTCCTGAGCTCCTGGCAGCAGCAAGCCGTGTTTTGAAATGAGATTTAGGTAAACACTGGGATGCAAAGTGGGTTAAAATGCTGCCTGCCCTCAGCCTCCTGTGGTGACCAAGACACTCAAGTGACATTTGCTGTTGCAAGGAGGGCCTGGTGTAAGTGAGCATTGGAAATAAAATCTGCTTCCTCTGCTTAGCTTTTCCACTGGTATTTGTAATCCGCATGTCTGTGAGCCTTAGGCACAGGCCCAGGCTCTGTACAGTCTGCAGCTTGCAAGGAGGTGGATTATTCCCTAGACTCTGGGACTCTGAAGACTGTCTTGGCTACTGATTTAGGTACATCTAAAAGTAGTCATCATGCTAGTCCTCAAGACTGTTTGGAGCATTTCTATTCTCTCCTCCTCTCACAGCTCAACAGAAAGCACAGATGGAGAGTCATGGGTTCATTGCAGCACTGACAGTGCAGGGGAACCTGAAACTGTCTCCAGTTTATATTTGGGTGGAGCTGCCCAAGAAGGCTGGCAGAGGGCTCTGATATCCCCCTGCCAGTTTTATTTTAGATGCTTTATTGTGTGGCCACATCCTTTTTGCTGTGCTATGTAATGTGCCTGCAGTGGTGTAGAGACCCCAAATCACAGTATGTAGTTTAATGAGAGACACTGAAAACACAACTCTTGTATCCTACAGCAGTCACAGGAGAATCTTTCTGTAACCCAACCAGTGAATGGTATTTCCATGTGATTATTTTCTAGTTCTGGAAAGATCCCTAGAGACCTGAGAAGGCTTGTAAAGAGTACAGTACAACGTCTAGTGCCTATTTCACATGAGAGCAGGAAGAAAGTCACTTTTGCAGTACTGATCCTCACAAACTCATCAGGTCTGGGAGAAGAGGGGCTGCCCTGAGAGCACTGGGTCTAATTAGCACAGGCCACCAGAGGACTAGGAAGAAGAAACTTTATCCAAAGCATGACATTTTTTTGAAGATGCATTAGGCAAAGACTAGAGTGTACAGCAAGGGCAGGCTTCAGCAATAAATATCTGTGCCCCCTTATTTCAGTTTTGAGCTCTTTGTTTCCCTCTGGAGGCACCAGCGTCCAAGCCCCACAAGCAAGTCTTCACTTTTGGCATTGATACCACAAAGCCAGAAATTGGAAAGGCTGGAAATGTCTCAAGCAACCCCATATCTATGAGATTTCCTACCAGTTTTGTACATCTCAACACTTTGGGTGAATGACCAAGTTCCTGGTCAAATAAAATCTGCAAAGATTTACGGGCTGACCTGTACGCGATGTGTCTTGAGAGCAAGGTCACTGCGCTGAACAGTTCTTGGGTTGGTAGCTGGGATGCACACTGCCCGGAGGCAGCTTTTGCCTGGCCCTGCCTGCAGAGCTGTGTGTGTCTCCCCAGTGGTTCTCCTGCATCTACAGCAGGCATCAGTTCTGAAGTCCAGATCAAGGACCTCAGTGGTCTCTGGACTGAACGCATATTCTTTCTCTAGGCCACATTTGTGTCAGTCTCACAAGTGAGGAGTGTTCAGAATACACAGACTGTGCTCCTGCCTAGAGCTGTCTGCAAAACTGTCTTGTGGGCTGGGCTCTGGACCATACTAATGCTTCCTCGCCTCCCCAGCTGTGAAGCTTTAGAGCAGTCTCTCATCTTGGATTGTGAGTTTTACACCGTCACTATTTTTAAGAGCCCCAAGTCTGTCCATATGTGGGCTGTTTTGTTGTTAACTTGTGTATTTTTGTGGTTGAGGATGATTATGCCAGGTGAAGACACTCCTGAAATTTACTCCTACTTCTTCCTTCAAGCTCAGTTTACCACTTCTGTTGCTGGTTTAATAGGTACATTGGAGGATCCAGAATTGTCTGCTGAAACTACAAATAGCTTCAGAGCAATGGGTGTAATTAGAGCAAGAGAGTACTTCTCTCTCCCTACAGCTGTTTCTCTTCTCTCAGGGGCTGAGCAGATCTTCTGATCACTTTGAGCACAAACCTTTAATTGAGCTAGTAGAATAAATAGTCCTAGCATCCACCATTCACTTTAGAGGGCTATTTTTAATTCTGTCTGGTGCCCCACCTCTGGGTTTGTACAGAGGAAGCTTTCATTAGTGGTAACAGATCCTCTGCACTTGGCCAGCTCACCTGGAGCTCTGCAGAGTGCTGTTTATAGCAGAATAACATGGACAATTTGCCTCCTCTTCCTTTAAATAAGACTATCCTGAAGATAACTGTTCATTTAAATCTTTATTGTGGTCTTTCTTTCTCAGAACCAGTTTGAGAGGTTGTGACCTTGTGCACAGGAGAACTCTGTGAGGCAGCAGAGCATCCTAGGGTTGCTGAATATCTCCTTGATCTTGTCCATCTCTATTCACACCCTTTGGGGATGAGTATACCAACCCAAGTTTCCTATAGGAGAACCTATACCATGCAATAGGTTCCCCTATAGGGAAGGCCTTTTGTCAGGCTGAAACCTCTAATGTGAATGGGGAGCCACTGGGGCCTCTTGCGATGTAAGTGCACTTGCCCATAGAAACTTGCTCCTGATATCGTAGTCTGAATTTCTTTGCCGCATTTCAGCTAACTGTCCCAAGGGACCACCACTCTCCATGTCATTTCACACCCTTCAGAGACTAGGAGGTAATTGTCCCATGTATCTGCTGTGCCGTACCAGCTAGAGGGCTGGGCCAGCTGTGATTTCTGCCCCGACCCAGAACTTGAGGCTCCCTGAACTCTAAGTGAGTTCATGCACAGCACCCATGATCAGGTGTGTCATTCTTTTGTATCAGTCATGCTATAATAATTAACACTGTCCTATTTCCAAAGCACTTGGCAAATATTAATTAATTCTTACCACACCTGGGGAGAACAGGGTAATATCATAGCGTCCTTATCTGACAGGTTGAGAAGCTGCAAGGCACAGTGTTGTGTTGGAGGCCCAGAGCCAGGGCTTGGGGTGGAGGGCAGTTGTGGGTAAGAGTTTCTGACGCATTTTTGCTTCTCGGAGGCTTCTGGAGGCGGATGGGGCAAGCGCTGCTGGTGCTCTGGGTAACCGGCGGCTGGTTTGGCTGCAAGCTGAGCCCGGCGTGGTCAGGCTGAACAGGCTGGACTCCGTGCTGAGCACACAGAGAGCCTGCGCAGCCCTGGGCCGCTCAGCAGCCTCCCCGCGCAGCACAGACCGCCGTGCACATGCGGGAAAAGGGCAGCTCTGCTCGGGGTGCAGGGACAAGCCCGGGGCCAGGCTGCTGAAGGACGGGGGCGAGCGGAGACCTCGGCCGCAGCGCTGCCGCAGCCCGCGGCGCNCCCGGGCTCCCTGCAGCCGCCGCCCGGCATCCCGGCCGCTGGCAAGCTTTGCTCCCGCTGGATCCCGCCCGTTTGCCCCTCCTTGGGGTGGTTTTTTTTCCTCTTTTCTGGCACGAAACGGGGATCTCCAGCAGGAGGAGCTGAGCAGAGGCGGTGGAGCAAATAGCAGAGAGCAAGCCGTGCTGGGAGTGGGGAGGAGGGGGCTGAGACGCAAAGGGTAGTGCGAGCAGGGGGCTGTGCTCCGTTCTGCAGACACCCTCCGGCTCTGTAGGCAGGACCAGCAAAACTCACTGAAAGTTGTGTGTGTTGAGTTGGTGTCTGAGCTGGTCCATGCGTTGGGGCAGCTGGTGCCAGTGCATAGGAGATGGCCCGGAGCCCCCTCGGTCTCCAACAGCAGGGATCAGGCTGCTGTGTGCATCTGTGGTGGTGGTGGTGGTGGGGTTGCTTGGACGGCTCTGTCTGTGAGCAGGAAGGTGGGTGGCAAGTGAAAGGTCTCACCTGGCTGTACCCATCTCACCTGGCTGCTGGTTTGGTCTCTCTCCTCCTCACTCTGCCCAATTCTCTGGCTCACGTCTCTCACGCTGGGGTCCCCAGGGTGTCCTGGAGCTGCTCGCAGGCCAGCAGGTGTTTGGGAGCGGTGACTCCGGCTCTCAGGAGCTGGTGCTGACCCTGGCACACGGGTCAGTTCTTGTCCCCCCTGTGCAGGAGCTGACTCTGCATCTGTCGACCCCTTGGTGCTGGAGCAGTATGTCGTGGTGGCGGACTACCAGAAGCAGGAGAGCTCCGAGATCAGCTTGTGCGTGGGCCAGTTGGTGGATATCATTGAGAAGAATGAATCAGGTACAGAGAGTTTGTCCTGGCAAAGAGCTTCGGGTTTACTCTGCATTGAAGAACAGGGGCAGGAACAGCAAGCCTGTATTGTCAGTGTTTTTCTAATAAGACCTTAAGTAAAGCAGCCTCTAGGCACCTCCCAGGGATGTCCTTGGATGGTCAGCTGAGGTGGCATGTGGAGGAAGCAGCTTCAGTCTGCAAGGCTGTCTGTGTGAGCGTGGACAAGACGTCAGGGCTGTCTCTAAAGGGAGGGTCTGATTACCCATGTGCTGAGTGCCAGGCGCCATCCATCTTTTACAGTCTCTATGCTTCTTCCTGCTGAAAGTCTTGGTTGATGGGTCCTGACAACAAAAGCCATTCCTGAAGTTGGCAGGCTTGTTTTGTTGCCAGAGGGGGACACTCTCGTGGTGCCCATGAAAGCCCTCATTGTGCATTTGCAATTCTTGCCTTGGAACGTAAAGAAGCACTTGGCTGTGGAGCGGGGCAGGCACACAGCCGAGATACTAACTTACTTCAAAATTTAAACTTGCTCTTAACCTCTGCAAAGGGATCCAGTCATGTCGTGGGCCCACCTTCTGGAGTTTGTTGAAAAGTGGAGTTTATTCTTTGAAGGGAATAGAAGTTGCTTGGGGGGCTTTAAAGACAAATTGTGAAAACACGTTTTAACATTCTGGAGAGCCGGTCCCCAGAGGATTAGTTGCACCAGCAGCTATGTTTGAAAATGAGGACAATAAAAGCAGCCTCGAAGCAAGTGAAACCTATTAGCACAACCAATTCAAAAGCTATGGCAAATAATATATTTATCAAATGTCAGCTCTGGTTTTCCCTTCTGTGCAGGTAGCTGCTGATTCCCTCCCCGACAATCTAGTTGTCTTTCTAAATGACTCACTGGTGAGATTCTGAGGATAATGCTCCATCTTTATTTTCCCCCTAAAGACAAAAATAGCTTGTTCTTTTAATAACTGAGGAACACACGTTTATTTTGATTGGACACTCAGGGTGGCCTAGAATTGCTTGTGGCCACTATTGAGCTGGCTAGGTTTCCACTGGGAGAGCTCATGTTTTAATCCTGCATTTGCTCTTAGCTTTTAAAAATTGCTGTTTTCACAAATGTAAAGAAGGCAAGAGCACAGCAGGAGTCAGCTATCGATTTGCAGACAGTGTATTCATCTCTGCTAATTAGCCTGGGCTTGCTGACCCAGACTGAGGGAAAATGAACCATGAAGGAAAAAAAAAAAGAACAAGCAAAAGCGGTGGCTGGAGCCATTCAGTTCTCAGAGCCCCTCCTGGTTTTTGTTGGGAGGGAACTGTACATTTAGGTTTCATTGAGCTGCAACTCTCCTGTGCTGCTGTCTGTGCTTCCTTTTGGATAGCGCTTGGCTCTGTTGCTTTGGGGTCACCCCAGCTTCCCATGTAGGCAGCAAGGAGGGGGTAAAGCCCCCCAGGCTTGTGGTTTGGAGGGAGGGAAGGAGCTTTTGGCTGATGGGAGCCCTTGACTGAACCACTTGTTGTTTTTTTCCCAGGCTGGTGGTTTGTGAGCACATTGGAGGAACAAGGCTGGGTGCCGGCAACCTGCCTGGAGGCACAGGATGGTGTCCAGGATGAGTTCTCAATGCAAGCTGATGAAGGTAAAAAGCTGCTGGAGACAATCTGCCCAGCTTCTTCCTGCTGAACTGCACAGAGCTGCTCACAGGACTACATAGCCCTTCCTGACGTAGTCAAGGCACAAGCCTGAGGAAGGACAAACCCACACTTGCTGTTCAGTCGTGTCTGCCCATAACGGTCCTGCCTGCCCAGTGCTTTGCTCCAGTGCTGCAGCAGGAGTGGGGCAGCTGGATCCTGGTGGCATAACTGCTGGCCTGCTGGCCTTCCTGCTCCCCCACAGAAGGGCTGAAGGTGCCACCTCCAGGGAACACTAAGTCCTGCCATCCCAATGCCTCCTTTAGGCCCCAGGGAGCTGTTTTACCTGCACTGGAGGAAGAGCAAAGCTCAGGTCCTAGGACAATTCATGTGTCTTCTAAACCTGTGCAGAAGAAAGAGCATGCATGAGCTCATGTTATGTGAATAGCAAGGTTGCAACCTTTGCTTAGAGCAAACCTGAAATGCCTCTGGAGAATACATCCTTCTCGTTGACCACCGTATGTGCAAACCAGTGCTGTAGCTGGCTCAGCCCCTCATCTGGGGAGATGGAGGTGGGAGGGTGGTTCAGACCCAGAGAACTCCAGGTGAGTACAGCCTCTGTACCACTCTCTGGTGTCAGTCCTGTCTCCTCTTGGACCTGAAGTGCCACCTTCTTATGTCCTCTCTTATCCTTCTCCTTCTCCTGCTTCCCTAACATGCTTTTCCCAGTCCCATGGAGATACTGGTCTCTGCCCAGACACATTGGCCGCCGTCGGACTCTTGGGGACTTGTACACCAGTGGATGGGGTCAAGGTGGACTTCATAGAGACTTGTTCGGCTGCTCATGTTTTGTGCTTGGAACCTTGTTGTCTGCATGTTTGCTTTGCACGTAATGAACCCTGCTTGTGTCAGTCCTCAATGCATGCCATATCTGCTCCTCAACTTTCCATTAGGCCGACTCATGATCACCTTTCTTTCCTCTATCAGCTGTTCATTCTCACTATTTGAGGCTTGTTTTGAGTACAGAGGTTGGAGTTTCTGCTTTCCCCCAATATACATGTGCAGAGTTCATGCAACTGCTGCCTTAGTTCCTGTAAGAGTAACTCCTCTGAGCCATGGCCCTGGAGTTGGTGGCTCAGATGGGATCAGGAGAAAGCAAGCCAGCTTGGTTTTGCCGGATATGACAAGACATTTTCTGCTTTGATTCATTTGCATGAAGGGGGTGGGAAATCAGGCCCTTCAAGGGCTGTGCTCCTCCAAGAAGACAAATTCAGGAAACCTGCATGGTGGGCATATATGAATGTCTAGAGGTGTGGGTTTTGGAGGTGGACTTTTCCCAAAATGGCTTTCACCCTATTGTGGCACTGCTTAAGCACAGGCAATTGCTTTCCTGGGTTTCTTCCAGTGCAGACAGGACAAGGTGAGGGAGAGAGATGTATAGGTGGACCTGTTTGTCTGACATGTTGTCCACTTGGCTGTTAGGATGTTTCCCCTTCCTCTTGAATGGAAGAGCATCCATGTCCCTGCATACCATCGTTTGGTCTAGCAGACAGGACATCAGACTCTTCTCCAGGCTCACCACGTGGCTTTGACCAATGTCTTGGGGGACACAGCTGTTGAATGGGGAAGTTTATGTAGCCCTGCTGTTGTAGAGCAGCTTGAAAGCGGTGTGTGAGAGCACGTCTGTATGTGAGGGGTTACTCTCTGAAGCCCAAGGGATTTCTTTCCCTGTATAGAGGAGAGTTCTTTAAAGGCTCTGAGAAATAAATTTGAATTGAAATGGATGTATGGAAGGGCTTCTGTGAAGAGCAGGTAAAAGGAGATCTGTCTTATAAAAGATAGTCTTTAGTCCTAAGGAAGAGGAGGAACTGGTTTGGATGACTTCTCCTTGGGCCAGACTAGCTCACCAAAGCTTACATTTCAAAAGGCAGCTGGGTTTGTTTTGAAATACATTTCACTGGTATTTCTTTTATGAATGGTTGTGTATCTCTGTGTGTTTGCACGTGTTACAGCAGGAATTATCATTATATAAAGCACAACTGTTGTTCGACTGAGTCCACGTTTCTGTAAAACTATATCTCTGTGAAACTGCACTTTCTTTCTAACAGTGGAGAAGTACACCGTTATTTACCCATATACCGCAAGAGACCAGGATGAAATGAACCTGGACAAAGGGGCTGTGGTGGAGGTGATCCAAAAGAACCTGGAGGGCTGGTGGAAAATCAGGTACTGTCCCTACCTCCTCCTTTTCCCTGGCAGTGCAGCTGGACCTGTGCAAAGCAAACTTGATGCCTGTGGGATGTACATTCCAATGAACTCCTAAGGTATTGGGAAGGGCAGAGTACCAGAACTCAGTTCTCTACATCTCTACAAACTAAGGCTTGATGATGTTGAGGGCTTCAGCCAAGCATAGCTGTGGTTAAACATCTTTAAAATCCACCAGTTTCCTGTGCTGGGAGGTGGACTGTGTCATGGCATCACATGCCCCAGCATTGCAAAGGGGAATGGTGTGAGAGCATTAGTGTTACGTCATGTGCTGCTGATAGGAAAACCAGTGAGTGTCCCGGAGGCAGGCTGGATGTTCTGGCTGTGATAGGAGGCTGCTGTGGAGAATGGCCGTTGTCCAGGCCAGATCTGCTGTGTGCAGGGTGTGCTGAGGCCAAAGACTCCAGATCACCCTGAGCTGATACTTGTTTTCTCCTGGAAGCTCATTTTCTTTTGTCTGTGGTCTAGCAGACTGACTTGAGCAGGATGGGAGCACATGCTGCAGTTTTCTTAACCTTACATTGAACCTCTGATCTTGGCAGCAGCAAAGCCCCAGAAAAATGTCTATTGACTTTTTAAGCAGAGGAGAGCTGCCACAAGAGCTCTAAAGGCAATTACGAGCTCAGTAGCTGGTGCCGTCTGAGCATAGTGGCTGCAGCCCAGCCAGCAGGGAGAGTCTCTGACACTGGCATGGACCCTCCAGCATGGCGGGAGACTCCGTGGATGTGGTTTCTCAATCAGATCACAGGGCTGGTTTCTCTCCTTAACAGTGCAGATTTAGAGCAGGGAAGGGATCCAGGCTGCCGGCACGCAGGCGGAGGGGTTGTGCTTTCTCCAAAAACCAGGTACATCAATCCTAGCAGTAGCGCTCTGGTTTTTGCCTCTGCTTCCCCTGCCAGTGCGCTTCATTCCTGAACCGGTGCCATTGCTGAGGTGAAAAGGAAATCAGGCTTTGTGCTGTTCCCAGCCCTCGGCCTGCTGGCTGTGGCCAGCTTGCACCAAAGCATTAGTCATAGCTGGAGCTCTCCAGGTGCCCACGTGCCACAGAGCATGACACCTGGCGAGCTTGTTTTGCCCAGAGCGTGTGGTACCTTCAGTCAATGTGTACCCTGAGCTCTGTCTCCGGGGCTGTCCAGTGGCTCAACACCACTCGAGCACGGTGGGTCGCTCCTCCGGGAAGAGCTCAGAGCCCTGGTGCAGTGTGGGGGTTCTGCACAGTAACGCTGCCATTGTTGCCACTGCAGGTACCAGGGCCAAGAAGGCTGGGCTCCTGCCTCATACCTCAAAAAGGGAAATGGAGAGATGTTCTCGCAGAAGCTGGGGTCAGGCTCCTCCACTCATTCCTGTGCCTTGGATCTGGATGGCATCTCCCGGCAGCAAGTCATGGCGAGCCGAGAGAAAGATGGGCTTACTGGCCAAAGGGATGGGAGATTCGACAGCCGTCCCCTGCCCAATGCTGACATTCGACGCAGTAAGTAGCCATTTGGGAGCAGGTCAGTGGTGGCTGGGGTGTCAGTTCAGCCTTTCCTGCAGGCCTTTGGGCAACATAACAAGGTATGAGGGAGGCAGGAGACTTGCAGGCACTGTGAGGTCTGCGTCAGGGTCTGGAGGTGACATTGCACAGGCAAATGGAGCACGAGGACAGTGCTGCCCAGGCACCTGCTGAGGGTCAGCAAATGTGATGGGGATAAAAACTTCCCCTTCCCAGACTGGAGATGCTTTCCTCACAGAAGGTAGGGCGTTTTAACCCCTCTGCAAGCCAGCTCTTCTTGGTCAGGCCTGCAATGAAAAAGCAGTTTCACGTGGTGACCCCAGCTGCATTTCCCAGCAGCACCTGATGGTGCAAAGCTGGTTCCTTTTCCAGTGGGATGCCCTCAAAACCTGGGTAACCCATGCCACTCATGGTACCGGGCAGACAAGGTTCCTCCTTCAGCTTCCTTGCCCATGGGGTAGGCTCAGTCCTTACCTTCCTTTTTTCTCTTTCACTTGTCTTTTGTGAACACACATGTGATCGAAAGCCAAAAACTAAACAGTATCTGAAATTCTTCCTCCACAGAGTCACCAAAGATGAGGCAGAGACCCCCTCCTCGCCGAGATCTCACCATAGTAAGTGCCAGCTGATGTAGAGAGCAGCAATGGGAATGGGAGTCAGAGAGCACTGATAGGAGCTCTGGTCATTGGATATTCTTTGCGTGGGCTCTGCTCTCAGTCAAGGCTGGAGTACGAGTGCTGCCTTGCTGCTGTCATAAGACTCCTCTCTGCATTTCATCTTTAAATGAACTTTCAGCCAGTCTGTCTCACAGGGCTGGGTTGCTAGTGTAGGGCTGCAAACTGGCTCCCTTCCTCTGGAGAGGGCGACTCTACTGTCAACGAGAGCTCTGGTGCTGAGCAGTTTTCTGCTCAGCCTGGAAATGGTTTGCTGCTCTGTGTTGGTGGGGATGCTGCATGGTCACAGCTGATCTCCCTGGCCTGGCTGTGCTGGCTTGTGTCTCTACAGGCAGGGGTACTGTGTGTGTGTTGTGTAGCACCTTCTATAGAAACACACTGATAGTTTTCCTTTTTTCTTGTCATAGCCACGTGGTTTGAACCTGCCTAAACCTCCTGTCCCTCCTCAAGTAGAAGAGGAATATTACACCATTGCTGACTTCCAGACCACCATCCCTGACGGCATCAGCTTCCAGGCAGGAATGAAAGTAGAGGTAAGGCTGTTCTCTTCCCTTCTCACATCTTTATGTCAGTGCAGCACTCCTAAATCCCATTTCCCTGAGACCTGTTTCAAGCAGGAGCTCCCTTTCCAGGAAGGGAAGATCTGTTCACCGCAGTGTTCTGGGTGGAAACCAGGCATGGTGATGGGTGTGATTGCCTCTGTGGCCTGTTAACATCCCAAGGCTCTCCTAGAGTGGGAGAGAAACCTGTATGAGTTAATGAGACTTTGGAGTCCCTGGTGTTCTTGCTGGCCTCCTGTCCCCCAAGTGTGTGGGTGCTGTGTTGTCTCAGCTAGTGGAAATTAAAACCACATCACAAGTGGGAGTAGAGATGGTGTTTTGTTCATATTTAGGCCAGGTGTAAAGTTAAAAGCCCTTCCAGAACTGGTTTCCTGGCACACGTGCTTTTGCTGGCAGAATCCCTCTAGCAGATGTGATTTTGCTTTTCAGACTGTAAGCTGTGCCTCTCTAGGAGGATTTGCACTTTATGACTGCCCCAGTCGGCTCCTCCCAGGTCCCAGCCCCACTTCTGGAGCTTGCAGAGGCCAGACGGTTGCTGGTCCCTGCAGCATCGGTGCTGGTTGGTTGCTCCCACAGTGCCGCGCAGTGGCCACTGCCAGTACCCGGCATCCTGGTCTTGTCTCCCAGGCAGGATGGTAACAGCTCTGCCACAGCTCCTTGACATGGCTATGTCATTCCTCAGTCCCACGGCACACAGGCCCCCTTCCTTAGCAGAGTTCATCAGCAGGTTCCCCTCCTGTTAGGATACCAGTCCTGGGATTACATGGCTTTTGGTTAGCAGGACAGGGAGGCACTGAGGCCATGTGCCACCCTGACATCATTTCAGAGACACTCAGCATCCCCTCTTGTGCAGAGAGGGCTCCTCCATGGATGTCTGATGTTTTCTGTCCTCCTGGCAGGTTATTGAGAAGAACCTGAGTGGCTGGTGGTACATTCAGATTGAGGAGAAGGAAGGCTGGGCCCCCGCCACATTCATTGATAAGTACAAGAAAACCAGCAATGCGTCCAGGCCAAACTTTCTTGCTCCGCTGCCTAATGAGATGGCCCAGCTCCGGCTCAGCGATGCCGCAGCCAACAGCAGCACCATCGAGGAAGCGACAGGACCGTGTCGTCCTTTGCCAGAGGCTCCTCCTAATGGTACGGACTGTGGTGGGAAGTGGGCCAAAGACTGGAAGGGGAAGGAGGCTTCTGAGAGCGGGGACCTAGCCTTTGCCGGTGGGTATGAGGAGATCTCAGACCGTGACGCAGAGGAGAAGCCCAGCCTGCCACCCAGGAAGGAATCCATCATTAAATCAGAAGGTGAGTTACTGGAGAGGCAGAGGCCTCCCCCCAAGCCCCCGGGCATGATTTTGCCCATGATCCCACCCAAGCAGTCAGTGGCCCCGAAGGACAGCAAGAAACCTGAGCTGAAACCAGAGAAGGGTAAACTCTTCCAGTTGAAAAACGAAATGGGACTGGAATGTGGACACAAGGTGTCAGCCAAGGAAGTGAAGAAGCCAAACCTCCGGCCCATTGTCAAGCCAACCAAACCAAAAGCTGAGCCTGTGGAGGACAAGCCTGAGCCCATTGCCCAGAATCCATTCTTGAAGTCAAGACCTCAGATCAGGCCAAAACCTGCTGCAACTGCCCGGACTGACCCACCTCCAGCTGATGATAAACTGGACATTTGCAGCCTGCGAAGCAAGCTTAGACCTGCAAAGTGCCCAGAGAAACCCTCTGAGCAGGACACTGCTGCCAGTGAAAGCTCCTTCAGTAATGCCATGGTCTCTTCAGAGGCTTCTGGAAGGTTTCAGGAGCGACCAAGCATGGAGAGCAAACCTCTGCCCAAGCTGGACAGCCATGCTGTGAAAGAGGTGCTGCCCAAATCTCCCCTGGGCCCAGCAAACACCCCGAGTGCCAGGGAGCCCCCACCACAGCGCCCTGTTGTGCCACCCCGCAGACCACCCCCCCCCAAGAAAACAGGAGGTCCTGCCTCCAGCCCCGCAGCAGAGCTCAGGGCCCCAGCACGGGAAGCCCCCGAAATCAGGTCATCCCCAGTGCCGGGTAGGCCCATGCTGGTTCCTCCGAAAGCCAAGCCATTCCTCTCTGCCTCCATACAAGATGAAGCCAAAGGGAAAAGCAGTGTAAGCCCAAAGGTCATATCCAAGCCAGTGGAGAGAGGGGAAGCCAAGGAGAGGACCTCAGCCCCTGTCTCCAGTCCAGACATCACCAGGGAAGCTCTCTATGTGGCAGTGGCGGATTTTGAAGGTGACGAGGAGACCAACAGCTTTAAAGAAGGGACTTTGTTTGAAGTTCGTGAGAAGAACAGCAGCGGTTGGTGGTTTTGCAAGGTCCTGACTGGGGGACCATGCTGGGAGGGCTGGATCCCTTCCAATTACCTACGGAAGAAGCCATAGCCACCCCTCTGCTTGCACAGCTGGAGGTTCCCTGGTCTCTCACCTGAGTATTTAAATAGCAGATTAATTTATAGTTTTCTGTGAGGCTGGCTTTAAAAAAGGAGATAATAATTGAGATCCCATGCATCCCAGCTGGTGCCCATTGGCAGCAGCATGGAGAAAGCAGCTCAGCCTCCTCTCCCCACCCGTGTGCCCCCATTCACCCTCCTCCCTGCGTCCCTTCAGCATTTCACTCTTGGAGCCACACTGGCTGCCCAGCTGTGCAGCCAGGGCTGCTCTGGCCAAGCTTCGTGGAATACGATGGCTACCATGGTTCGCCGTGCTGGGGAGATGGACCTTGATAGACATTTTTGCCACCTGTATGGAGGATTAAAAAGAAATATGGCAGTAGCCAGAGAGAGCAGTGAAGTGTGGCACGGTACCAGCAAAGCACATCTGGATGCACAAAAGGATTTGCCTTTCTCTGAGGCTCAGTGTCATGGTCAAATGTTGTAGGTCACATTGCTTATTCCAGATGTATAGCAGAGCCATAGGGAATGTGGCAAAAAGGAGGAACAGTTACTGAGAATGTGGTCCCTGTAGATCTGCATGCACATGCAGACACAGGCATTGCGCTCTGGTTAAGGGCTGTGCCGTGCTCCCCTCCAGCACGTGCCATGGGACCATCCCTTGGTCCTTCCCTGCTCTATGATGACAAGTGTTAACTTCAACATCCTCCTGGTGAAAAAAAATATGTAGAAAAATACACAAACACACATGTAACAGGTCCTCTCTGTGCTACTCCAAGACACTACGCAGGCTTCTCCCTTGTGGTGTTGTAACCAACAAGAGGTGTTTTGCTTCAGTAGCTGAAGAATACTTACTATGCAAGGCACAGAGGACCAAAATTACCCCAAAAGCCCTGGAAAGAGGATGCTTTTCTTTCCTTCCCACACAGAGTCTGCCCTTCCTGTTGGACTAATAGGGGACCACGCGTTCCCGCGACCCACAGAGCTTCCCCAGGCTGGTGGGCAGCAGCCAGGAGGTGGGTCGCTCAATAGGTGCTGATATTGTCAAGTGCAATCCAGAATGTGGGAGTTCAGCTCCTCATCACAACCAGTTGCAAGGTGTGTCTGGTGCTCAGGGGCTCCCTGCCTTGTTTGTCACCCCATCTGCCTGTCTTCCAGGTACTTTCGTTTCATCCTGCATGGTGGGCTGTTTGGGGGGCTTCAGGTCAAGCAGAGCCTGGGATTTTTCCATGCTGACATTCCTGCCTGCCAAGCCTAGTCTTGCCCACAGTGTTGCTTATCCCAGCAGGAGGATGAGTGTGGATGAGCTGTCATTCCCTAGTGCTGCTTTCTTCCCTTCTGTGTACTTGGCTGCTTAAGAGATTCAGGGCCACATTTCCCTCTCCAGAAGAGCTTTAAACCCAGCACTTCTGTGGGTTTCTTGTTGACCAAGCGCTATTGCCCTTTCTAGTCTAATTCCAAGTGTTAGTGCTGTACCAGCAGCTCTGCAGCCTCATGTTTTGCTGCTGAAAACAATTATAGTTTTCCCTTTAATTTAAGGCTGGCAGAATTAAGGAGTGTTCTCCACTCCTCTGGATACTCGATTCTGTCTGTCCCATATTTTCTGCCCTGGAAACATGGAGTTGAATATACCTCTGTCTGTGTACAGAATGAAAATGGCGGTGCCTCAGGCCAGTGTAGTTCTGGGAAGATGATGGCGCAGTTTGTCCCAGCCCTGGTTTGATCTGATAGAGAAGCCCTGACCATCCTAGCCCAGCTTCATAACCAGAAGCCCCAGGGTTCATTTTTAGCCACGGGAATTCATGCACCCCAGTATCCGGCTGATTCCTCTCCCTCCCACCTACAGTTTTCTCTGGTGGCACATCAGCCTCTGATCAGGCCGACTCACCTGAGCTGGCAGTAAGCAATACAGCTGCAGCCCAATCCAATAACCAAGTTCCTTGCGTGGCACACTGTGAGGTGTTGATGTGCTTCTGGGAGAGTTGCAGGGTAGGTTAGGGGAACAATGCTGCCTTGTGTCTGAGCATCTCTTGCTCCAGTAAATCCCTTTCGCTTTGGAAACGAATGAAGACAGCATGAGTTAAGCCAGAGCTGCACAGAAGCTAAATCCAGGCCCCACTGTATCTGGGGAGGGGGCTGGCCCTACATCCCCGGCTGCACTGGCAATTTCATGTAGGGCTGGAAGGGCTGCATGCCCTTTCCCTGTGGCACTACGTCCTTGCTCTGTCTTTGCTGAATGGCCTTTTAATCTCAGAAGTGTCTCTCCTTTCTCTGTCTCAGAGACCTCACTGCCCCCAGCTTTCCTCAGAGGGGACAATGCTGTTTCTGTGGCCTCTGTACTAAATGAGGGCTATTTCTGCTTTCCTCCCGGACTGAACCTCAGAACTGCTTCATTTTGCTGACACAAGTACTGTATTTGGCTCATTGAGCGTGTGACGGGATCGCTTTCTTGTTCCCAAAGAGCTTCCGAGAAGGCAGGGTGAGTGCCCAAGTGAGGGGTCACCCTCAGCAGGGTGCTGACCCCTGCAGCCTTACCCCTTCCTACCACTCTTCTGTCTGCGAAGGGACCGCAGGCTAGACAATGGCTCTTGTCGGGGAGCCACCCATCTGACTTGTGCCCCTCAGTTTGGCAGCCACACGTGCCCTCTGCCAGGCTGTGCCTCCTCTCTAAACCTCGCATGTCAAACGCAGCCAAGCTCCCTGACTACCTCGTGAGGAGGAGGAGGGCGGCCAGGAGACTTGGTACCCTGAGCTTGGCTGTAAGGCGCATCACCCACCCCATTAGCCAAAGACCAACCTCCCTCCTTGCCCACCACCAGTGCCACCCCGAGGCCAGGGCTTGCAGCAAGGAGGAGCATCACCACGGCGTGGGGCAGGAGAGTNGGTCAGCAGAAGATAGATGTAGCTGTGTAAATGCCGTATCTATACTTTCACCATTAAGGGATTGATTTTTATTTTGGGGGGGGGGAAGTGTTTGGGTTTTTTTTTTGTGGGGGTTTTTGTTTTGTTTTTTTAAGAAATAAAAAGAAACTGCTTGACTGGTTTCAAGCACCCTTGTGAACCTGTGTCTGGCTGGTGTATGTTTGGGGTGCTACACAGCTGCTGTTTTGGGAGGTGTGCTGCTNGCAGCAAGGAGGAGCATCACCACGGCGTGGGGCAGGAGAGTTGGGGGAGATGTTGGGGGAGATCCTGTGGCTCGGCACATCCTTGGCAGGCTGGAGGCCCCTGCTGCACCTCACTCCTTCTCACAGGCTCTCAACCCCCATTTGTTTGTGTCTCACTATATTATGTAAGCGCATATAAATCTACATTACAGTGGGCGGGTNTAAAAAGAAACTGCTTGACTGGTTTCAAGCACCCTTGTGAACCTGTGTCTGGCTGGTGTATGTTTGGGGTGCTACACAGCTGCTGTTTTGGGAGGTGTGCTGCTCACCTGCCCAGGGTGCTGGCAGCTCTGCCCAGGGAGCTGGTCTGGGGTCTGGTACATGCCACTTACCTCTCTGCAAGAGTGGTACTGGCAAGGAGCCCCGAGCCATTGAGCTGCACTTCCTCGTGCTGCAGAGTAGCCATCCCTAGATGAAGCATTTCTCTGTCCTCCACTGCTTTCGTCTGCTAGGAGACAAATGGGGTGATCTGTGTTGCCTGGCTCCATGGGGGCTTGTGGCAAGGGCTTCTGGCTGCCACATCCCTTGCAACAGGGCTGGAGTGGGTAACAATGCTCAGACTTCTGACTTGCCATCAAAGGCTCCTCCATCATTGCTGTGCCCCAGGTCACCTCTTGGGTATCCCACGCTGGACACACTGCAGGAGCAGGGTTCAGGTGTGGGTATGTATGTAGCATCTATGTGCTGCTCTGGCACAGAGGAGGATGTTTTTCCTGTGCAGCTGCAGCTGGGGAAACTGCTGCCATATCTACACTTCCCATGTGGGATTGAGCCTTGTCCCCACTTTGCACTGTGTGTACACACTGGTCCTGTGCTCAGCAATGCCAGCTGCTGCCCACTTCTCCAGCACATGTGTGGCTATGCCATGAGCAGAGCTGGCAGAGCACTAACGAAGAGTTGGGCTTCAGCCATGGGAGGCTCAGTTTGGGATGGTAGGTGTGTCACAGCACCCAGGATGGCAGAGGGGAAGACAGCAGCAGGGGGCTGTGGGTGCAGATGATGGGCATGGGTGGTGGGCCTCCACTCTCTCCCTGGGGTTCAGCAAGCTGGAGCAGGTCATCACACTGATGTGAAGTGGTGTGCAAAGTTGCTCTGTGGCGTGAGACCAGCAGCACTACTCTATTGGCAGCTCACAAGGATCAGCTCTCTGGGTTAAGTGAGGCAGAAGAGTCTATAAAAAGGCATTTTGGCATAAATAGGCATTGTCGGGCTCCTTTTGACACCTGTGGCTTGTGATGGTTTTTGTGCACATGCTTAACTGTGGCCATGCTCTTGTCAGGTTAGAGTTATGAATGAATTCTTCCACTCTGCTTTAAGCCACAACTAAGGCTTCTTGACTGGTGTCTGGCTTCAGTGGGCCATAGCTGGAGCTATAACAAGTTTAGAGCGCAGCCTTCTGTTGTCCTCTGCTTGTGAAATAGAGAGCCAGGCATTGCTACGAAACACATAGTAATTAAAAAACAAACAAACAAACAAACCCCAAAACACCAAACTCAAAAGCCAACAACAAAAAACCCCACCACACCAAAAAAAGGAAAAAAGAAAGCCAAAAAGAAAAAAAAGCCCCCATCTGCATCACCCCTCCCTGGGCCAGCCTGGGCAGTCCCCAGGCTGCCACAGCAGTGGGCACAGCAGTGGGGCCAGGCTGGCAGCTGCCTTGCTTGAGACAGTGCAGGCTGGATGAGGAATTTGGGATACTTGGAGAGGGCGTCTGCCACAGGACCCCCTACCTCTGTAGCCCTAAAAATACACCCTGTTTTTACTGCAGCGACCAGCCAAACTTTTAAGGGTTTGCAAGGTCAAATGAGCTGGGAATTCCTCCTGCCCATCAAGGGACTGTGCAGTGACTGCCCAGGAGCAAAGCAAAGCTCATGAGAGGTATTGGAAGTGCCTAACATTTTCTTTTGAAGCAGAGGTGCCCAAGCCAAAGGGAGGTACCCAGCCTGTATGTATTCCTATTGCTACACTTTGGAAATAAAGGCTTTGCTTAGCCTCCGGTGCAAATGCTTTTAAATGGCCAGAAGCACTCTGTACAAGCCAAAGTTTTATTTGTTTCATAAACAAGTAAAATTATATTAATGTAAAACAGATAAATGGACAAAAGTAAAATGCACAGCACTGAACACAACGCTATAGAGCACTGACATGTAGAAGTGCCGTTCCCTCTGCCGTGCGATGCCCGCCCCCCCCCCCTCCCCAGCCCCCCAGATGATTTGCTTGAAAAGCCTGGTACAGAGGTCCAAAATCTGATTCAGCTTAAACATGATGTACAGGTCACAGTACTGAATCATAAAGGTAAGAATAAGAGAGTAACTGTCTTGGAAAAGGGGAAGGTAAAAGAGTTCCCCCACCTCTTCTTTTTCTTTCTTCCATTTCTTTTAATTTTCAAACAAATAGGTTAGGAGGAGAAGGGGGGGGAAATCCATGGAAATCAACAGTTTTTCACTCCAATACATATAAAAAGCAGGATTCTCGGTGAACACAAAATTCTAAAAAACTACCAATGATCTGTGTTGTCTTCTCCCCATTTTTTTTCTTTTTAAAAGTTGCTTTAAAAAGGATAAAAAGTGCACAGACACCCTTATAAGGCACAAACAGATCTTCTGTACAAATCATATATCATCGGACTGTTTAAAAAAAATAGCAATACGAGTACTAACAATTAAATCTGTAAGAGGCTACCTTTTCCTGGAAATCTTTTTTTTTTTTTTTTAAGAGGCCTATTTTGGAAAAATTCCTGTTACTCTTGGATAGGCAGGGCGACACATCCACTGCTCTCATGTCCCACTCGCTGCATGGCTGCACTCTGGACCCTGACTGAGCTGGCTCTCTTGCTGGCCCCACTGGATGCTGCCCTTCTGGAAACCTCTGCAATGTGTCCTGAGCAGTTCAGACACAGCCTGGCGTGGATTCGGTATTTCTCCTTGCTGGCTTTTTTTTTTTTGAAAAAGAGAGCTACACCAAAAATAACCCCACCCCAGGCATCCAGGCATATAACTAGCCCTGCTCCAAGGACCTGAAGGAGCCAAGCAAAGGGGCTCTGCTCAAGCATGTAGCTGTGTGCAGCCACCAAAGGGGACCGGGCACCCTGAAGCTCTGACAGCAGCCCCAGGGATGGCCGCTGGCGTTTGGTCGCCCAGACCTTGATCCAAGCTAGCATTGCTCGCTGTGGATTCAGACAACTTTCCTTGAATTCCTCATCATGCAAAGGCTTCCCTCTGCAGCACTTCACCAGGCAGGTGCCAACGCCCCTGGTCTTTCATCCCATGCTCACATACTTTGCCATCATTGTGCTCTTAGTGCTGTGCCCACTGACCGCAGCTGGACCCTGATCTGCAAACGTGGGACCAGCGAGGTCTCTGTGAAGGCAATATCTGCAGTCCCAGGGTGCAGGGCAGCCAGGAGGGCTGGGCAAGGCTCCAGCTGCTGGGAAGCTGCCCTCACTGCCTCCTTTTGCAACGGTGTAGGTGAACTCGTGCCGTGGCTCTGTTGAGGGCTGAGCACGCTCGGCGGTGGCACAGCCAGGGGCATAAGCTGAGTTCCCAAAAAGGGCTGTGCAAAGCCAGCAGGCTGTCATGCCAATGCCACAGGGCAATGGGTGAGAGATCCCACTGTAGAGCAGCCTCACATTTATACACTTTATTAAAATATTAATTAGCTCTTCAAGGGGAAAAAAAAGGTTTTCTCTGTGCCCTGTGAGCTGGCAGGCACAGCCCACTGTGGGAGGAGGATGCTCTGCTCCCCTGGGTGTGCTCTCCCTGATGGCAGCGCAGGGCTGGGATGGGACCAAGTGCTGGTTGGTAACTAAGTGCAGCACTGCTGGCACTGCCAAACCAGGACCCAGGCAGTGGCACCGCGAAAGGTGGCAGTGCACCCACGGCCACTGGCACCTCGGCAGAGAGAGTGAGTAGTGAGGCGAGGTGAAAGGCACTGACCGATGTCAGGCTGCCCTTCTGTGCCCACAAGCCCTGAAATGTACAGGGCTTTATATTCTTTTCTTTTGGGTTTTTTTTTGGACTAAAATATGGCAATTGCATCTTTCCGAAGAAAGCCATTCTTACATACTTGGTGGCACATGGTCACCAAGCTAGAATGACACCAGCCCCTCCCTCATCCTCCCATTTGGATGGAGATCCATCTTAACAGAGCTGTGCAACTGGTCAGAAGGTGGAGGACAGAGAACAGAGGGCAGCACCTGCAGGAGCAGCAGAGAGGAGGACACCGAGCTCCTCACACCAACCCCAATGCTGCATGCTCAGACACTGCCCAGCTCATCCAGGTTGCTGCTGCTTGTAGCTGCCTAATATCACAGCTGAAACCCATATGCCTTTTCAGTCCCAACATCTAAGAATAGCCCCATAGCCTTTTTCTTTCCTCCTCGCAAAGCTAAGTGAGATAGATCCCTGTTCATCTCAACAAGTTCTCATCTATTGTTGGGACCCACTGTCTGGGCAGTTGGGAGCTGTGCTGGGAAACCTGGAAAGGCAGGAGAAAGAGCAGGTAAAATCAGCCCATACACAGTACCCATAAAAAATGGGAACCTGCTGGGACAGGATCAGAAATGAATTTCTCACTGCAGACTCAAAAAAGTCCCTGTGGTGGCGTGGGAGGAAAGCTGAGCCCTGCCACGGCACTGGCATCAGGAGAAAGGTGAGGGCAGGTGAGCCAGGAAGGCAGCTATGCCACCTGTGAAGAGGAGCAGAGCAAAATGCAGGCATGTCTGCCTGGAGGTGACAAACCCCATCATTGCAGACGGCAGTAGCCCAGTGCTTTTTCTAAGCCAGGACTGCAGTGTGCCCATCCAAACACCTCTCTCATCCACAGGCTGCAATTTATGGCTTCAGCAGCCAGACATATGGGCAGTGCCTGAACAGCCCATCGCTGCTGCCCGCTGCTCCATCACTGCTGCTCCAGCAGTTGGGGTTGGCTGGGGCAATTCGTGGGCTCGTACTCCTCACTGCTACCCCATGGCTGCTCCTCAGGTCTCAGCCTCCCTGGCCAAAAGTCCCCGCTCTGCCACAGAAAGCAAAAGCTGCTTTATCTAAGTCCAGACCAGCTTCTCCACATGCCCTAGAAGCCTGTTCAGAGGGCCAAAACCCAAACAAGGGAGAATCTGGCTGTGCTACTATTTTGACCTTAGCTAGTTCCCCTTACATGGATGAACGTGACATTTCCTGATCAGTTTTGTCCACTTTGAACCCTCCCACTGGTCCCTGTCCTAATTTTGTTCCACCACAGCGCAAATACCCAGCAGCAGCCCAGAGCTGTTGGGGTTTCAGGGTTGGGAAGGCCAGTGGCACCTGGCACTGACCAAGTGGCAGCCTCCCCTTCCCAATCCGCACCACAGCGAGCCTCCTCCAGAGGAGGAGGAGGAGAAAAAAAGAGCCTTTGCACAGGAAATTTCGTATCTGCAGCTGGGTCACGTTCAGACCACGATTCCCTGGATTTGCCTGTGAGGACATGGCCGCCGTGCCTTTGGGCCCCACATGATCCTCAGCTCAATTTTATCCCTGAATTGTGCCCTACCAGTCAAATAAGGAAACACAGATAACGAGCCACTTGATAACGACTGACCAGCACAATAACCCATAAGCAGGGACGGAAAGGCATGGTTACTGCTAGCGGCGTTCCCCCTTCCTACAGCCCGAGCCGGGCGCTAAGGGCGGTATATTTTAATAACATCTTTGATGACCCGTCGGCAGATTGGGCAGCAGGCGTTGAGCTGCTTCTTCAGCTTAAGACCACAGGTGTTGCAGAGGCACATGTGTCCGCAGGTGTAGATCACTGTGTCCACCTCGCTGTCAAAGCAGACAGTGCATTCCCCATTCTTGCTGCTTGATGGCTCCGGAGGGGGGAAGACGGGAGAGATGGGGGGGCTCAGGGGGGAGCTGGGAGCAGTGACTGCAAAGGAGGAGGAAGGAACAAGGTTATTCTGTTACCGGGGTAGTGCAGACCTCACAATGTACAACATGCACGCTCCTAAGTCAATTTTTCAAGGCTCTTTCCTCCTTAGTCATTGCCTGGTTCATTCAGCCAAACAAACCCCAGCATATTCTAATTGGCAGCAAGGTACAGCTCCAGACAGAGCCTGCCATCCCTTTTCTACAGATGTGGCAAGCATGGCTCACCTGGGCTTCCCCAAGCAGGGCTGTGATTTTGCACATCCATTTCCTGGTATGTGGGTGTGCAGAGCCCTGCTCTCCCCAAAAGGGAGCCATGCTTCACACAGGGTGCTCCTGCGTCTTGCCAGCTGTGCCAGGCAGCTGTGGCACAGTGCAATGGCAGCATGTGCCAGGAGTGGTACTCAGCAGGACACCCAGAGCTGTCTGTCTGAGACCCAAACATCAGTAGTGAGTGTTTAGATGGGCATTCCTCCGGCTGCAGAGCCTTGGCAGTGCAGAACACAGCAGTCTGGGTGGTGTAAGACAGGATACCAGCCCCAAACGCAATACAACCCCACAGGGACCATTTTCATTTGACAGACTGACAATGTAGGAAGCAACACACAGCCCTTCTTCAGGCTGTGAAAAGCTTCCTGTTGCTTGGGGTGGCTGCATAGAATGGCTTGGGTTAGAAAGGACCTTAAAGATCATCTAGTTCCAACCCCCCTGCCATAAGTAGAGACACCTCCCACTAGATCAGGTTGCTCAAAGCCCCATCCAACCTGGCGTTTCTTCCAATTATTTCTGTTGGCCTCGCAGGATATGCAACATCTCTGCCCTAACCTTGCCCTGCTGTCTTGCACAGCACCAGCTATCAGCCCAGATTCCTGTCTCGGTGTAGCCAGCACAGCCAGGTGCCAAGGGCTAGGCTCTCCTTACCGAGCGATGACTCTGAAGCAGATGATGACCTGTTGACACTGAAGGCCATGTCCGAGTCGCTGTCATACTGCGAGCCGCCGGGGGATCCTGAGGGAGAGACGGTCACTGGGCTGGACTGCACAGTGCCTGCAAACACAGGAGACAGCTGAGCCTGTCGCAGGGCTGACAGACACTCGAAACCCCAGCTAAATGCCCCTCCCACCCCAGTCCAGCTGCTGACTTAAGTGCTGCCCCTTAGAAACGATACAGGTGTGTGATCTTGGATGTAACCTCCAAGGCTTGAGCCTCACTATGCCACTGTACAATTCTGTTCAGTGAAGCGAGCACCAGCCATCATCTGGGGTGTAAAGTCACTTCCCCGCAGTCCCAATCTCTGCAGCTGCAGCAGCCTGAAGCTGTCACTGTCTCATTGTCAGGTCAGGGCAGCTGGGAAAGGGCATTGCTTTAAATGGGAAAACCTGCTTTACAAAGTCATCAACATCTGTGTTTCTGACTGAATCCTGAACAAAAATAAAAGGAGCACTCACTGTAACTGGTCACCAGCCATAGATCAAAAGTGACACCTGATACCCAAGCTGTTTCCACCAGCAACACATACGCTTAAACCAGAGCTGCACTCACAAAAATAATCACCCTTACAAAGGCAGGAGTTTAATACCTGATGGCTGGAATAGTGGGTTTATAAAGCATCCCTTTTAAAAACAAACCCTCTGAAAAACAGCTGTCCCCCTCACAACCATCCCTGCTTCCCTACCTGCTGCTCTTTTTATCTTCCAAGTCTCATCATTTTCTGGGGGACTTATATAGGCTGCATACACCTATGTGACAGCTACCATGTCTCACTCACTCTTGTTTGCAAACACAAGGTGAGATCAGGAGCTGCTTACTCACGTCAGTGACCACCTGCTAAAGGCAATGCTGCAAAGGCAAACCCGTAGCTCTTGTTCTGGCCCAGGAAACTTCACCAGCCAGGTGCTCCCCATTATAATTTCTTTTGGCTGCACTTACCCAATATTTTGAGCTGGTTGATTACACCGTGAATTGTAAAAAACACCCAGAGAGACTGTGAGGTGTCAACACACATTAGCATTCCTCGACTGGCTCCGTTCACCCCATGGTGCACCTCCCCATTTGGCAAGACCATGAAACTGAGAATGTCGCCACTGTTGAGGACCGGGAACGCTCGGTAAACCACCCAATATTCCTTGCGGTCCAAGAGAAAGTCTGGATCTGCTGGGAGCTCATTTGTCCGTAAAGTACTTGGATCACAGGAAGTGATGCCAAATGAAAGGGCCCCGTAGTATGGCAACCCAAGATGTCCTACTTCCACAAAGAGGCTTTCACCGATGTGCAATGGCCGGTCAGAAAACACCAAAGTCCTATTGCTTTCTTGCCAGTTGGTGCATGCAACCATCCGGTCCTGAGAAAAGGTGATGTCAGGTCCGCGGGTGGGGTGGAATCGCAGGTCTGTGTCCAGGAAGGCTGGGACCCCTTGGGCACGCTGTCGTCGGTTTGGGCAACAGGGGATGATGTGGCTGTCTGTTGCAAGTCCTGATACCCGACTTAGGTTTAGGTTCGCAATTTTGGCCACCACTTGGTTATTCTCCAGTTCATTGTTATTGAAGTTAGCTGAATCATGGCTGCTCTGCGGAAGGCAAGTGCTGAGACGGGCAGTGCTGAGACGGGCAGTGGTCATGGTCTCTGCAAACATGCTATCTGTGAGATAAACCCAGTGATAAGGGACATTAGAGTCAAGATATAATTGCCTACTTTTGTGGTTCCAGTTGTTACTATTTCAGCCTACAGATTATCTGAATTCTGTTCCTGTGAATGAACAGGTAGCAGTGGAGAGATGCATGCGGAGCCGGCAGCAGGCAGAGAAATGGCTGCATCTTGCCACTAGCTGAGGAAAAACAAGTGTTGCAAAGTACCCATGTAATCTGGTAGCTCCCTGCACTGGTGAACTGGGAAAAGCTGCAAACCCGTAGGTCCTACAGCTTTCTCAGTAGAGGAGTCTAATAGCTTTGAGGCTGCTCTGTAAAAGAAGGAAATATCTCAGTATCTTGTTGTCCAAAGGTCTTGTGCAAATCCACAACACAGTGATGGGCAAAGGAACACAAACATTAATCAATATTCTTTTCACAGTTCTTGCTATTGCCTTGCAGCTGTGAGTGACTAGGCACTGGTGTGTCCAAGAAAGATCGTTTTACAAGAAAATTTCAAGACTTGTATCTCAGGGATGTTCACACCACTGCAAATATTTTGAATTGAGAGCTTGCCACGGAAACTACTCGCTGCAGGTGTTACAAAGATGATTTTTTTCAGTTACTTTCCCCTTTCACAGAAAAGGGAAAGTCTGGATGCTGACTCCTAATTAATTTCTCAGATTTTCACTTTGGCTATGCCAGGCTGG
>VZZY01022730.1:720872-748395 GCA_013400335.1 Eurystomus gularis
GGGGGGGGGCCTCTGTATTTGAGCCACATTTCACAGCTTTCTCCACTTACAAAATTTTGGGAGGGCGAGACAACCATATCTGCTATGATCCTATCATGTCTGTAGCAAGGAACCTGGGTCCCCTGGTGCCCCAGGTGACTGAGCATCACCCTGGCTCCTGGGGCAGTTTGTGGGGCTTGGTATGCTGATTAAAAAAATTAAATCAGAGTACAGGTACCCTCATGTCAAGTCTTTCACTCTGTACACTTGCATGCTGCAGGCAGGACTGGGGGAGGGGGTCAGAAATAAGATGCATTTTATTTTTCTAACTATAATCTAATGAGGAAGAAGGATTGCTCTGGTGAAGAAACTGCACTGGCCAATAGACCAAATGCTCGTCCACTTCTGTCATGAGCACCAGAGGCTGGAGTACATCACAACTGCAATTACAGGATAAGCTACTGGTAGGGTTTAATTATACATTTGAGACAGAGCAGGCAGGGCAAAGTGTTGTTTATGTGTAGCCTTCTCGCCTGCAAAGTAATTGTTACTCTTTGGAAGAATACATGATGAAGCTGCCTGCCCACTGGACTAACCATTTCACACCAGCTTATTACTGGTGTCTGCTTGGTGTGAGGATGGAGGCACCCTCAAGAAGGTGCAGCTTGGTTTGGCTGTTAACACTAAATCAGCTCCTAGGAGCCTCCAGGAAAGAGCAATGCTCTTGTATTTTAAACGGAGTCCCCGTGGTGCAGACCAGTTCAAAACACTCTGTCCAACAGCGAATTAATTTGAAATTTCAATGCTGTAGAAGTCACAAAAGGAAAGTCATTCCATGGCAATTGGCTTGGTTTGCTAATGGGAACAAATTCATCCCCTCTTGCAGCCTTCCCCAGGGGTGATGCTTGTAAATCAGCCAGGCAGCACCTGAATGCAGCGGTCTGCTTAGTGGCGAGGGGAGATGTGGCACACAGTGGCAAGGATCCTGAAGCACACAGGAGCTTGCTCACTCTTCAGCTGGTGGCTGCATTCTGTGCTGCAGCTGGTCCTTTGCAGACAGACAGTGATGCCCATGTGTAAGAAAAGTGTAAGTCAAGTCACATCTGCAAACACAGCTTGTTAAACTGCCAGCTTAGGTCGGGACCAAGGCCAAGAGTTGAGAGTAGGGCTGAGAAGAGTGCCAGGAAACTCCTGGGGAATGGGTGGTAGTTTTCCAGTGGACAAGAAGTAACTGGTGTCTGTGAAAGAATAAGGGAAGCCAGAACTGGTCATCTTTGTCTCCTCAGTCCCTAGGACCTTGCTGTAAAGCAGCACTGTGTTTTTCCACACCATAGCAGCACAACTACCTCAGAAAAATGTGGGTAAAGTTACATGTAAATATTTCCATTTATCCCTTCACATGGCTGCTGTGATGCACAGCCTTAGGATTTTCTATCACTGACATCTCTGCAATATTTTGCTTTCAGGATCCCCACCGCTGTGAAAAGAACAATCAACAGTAAGTTAGTTGTCTTAAGTGTCCCATAGAAATGATCAACCAGAGAGATCATGTGTCTTTTCTACATGATCATGCCTCTGTGTAAAGAGCAACCAGAAGACTAAGCCATGGGCCAAAACACACACTTACCTAGTATTTGCACTTCATGGGTAATTCCATAGACGTCTATGAGTGCCCAGAGAGGACCAGAAACTTTGATACCACAGTGAAACAATATTGGCTCCTCATCATTAATACTGTAGAAGACTCTCCCATGACGGTCAACCCAAAAGGCCAAGATATTGTCTCTCACAGCAAACCTCTCTGGCAAAGCTTTGGCCCAGTATCCGGGTCGGGTAACTAGGTCCGGACAGGCGTACTTTGGTATCTCATCAGAGCTCATCTGTGATGGGTCGTGAATGGTGAAGCCAAAGCGTAGGGCCCCGCTCCAGCCGTGGTGCACAGCCACCAGCTTCAGTCTGACTTTCTCATAGAGGTGAATGGGCCGGTTGGTGAAGGTGACGCCGTTGCAGAAACTGTTCCTCCGTGTGGCCTTGCGGGAGTGTGCATCCAGACGCACGTTCTTGCCTTTGGCTTGGGAGTGGAAACGCGGCGGCTCCGTGATAGCGAGGACCGAGCGCCTCTCATGGCTGCTGTTGGGCAAACTGTAGTAGGGGCGGCTGGAGACGGAGCGGGTCTGGTGGTTGGTGTCTGCAAAAGGAGAAAGCAGCAGCTCCGTCAGCAGTGCTTGACCTGAGTCGTGTTAGATCAGCCTAGGCAGCTGCAACTGTATTGCCACACATGCTTTGTGTTACTCTCTGGGAATGGCGTTGTTTAATCTTAAAATGTTGTGCTTGGCCTCAGCCTGCTCTTTGTTGCACCAGTCTGGCCCTCAGCTTTATGCAAATATAAGGCAAACATGGCTCTTGGGGCAAAGGTTAGAGAGCTTCCCTTCTACACCCTGCAAAGCTGGATAAAAATGAACGTCCTTTTGTTCCCATCAGATGCATCCTATTGCACTCGGAAAGGCCTAACACTTGTAACTGTGGCTCCAAGTTTCCTATTTACAATGTATGTGCTGTTAAATCATCAGCTGGTGGCCAGAGTCACAGCACCTCTGAGAACTGTGGCTGTTAAGATCAGAGGTGCTTAAGATGAACACAGATGTAGGGTACCGATTTTCGTGGGACATGCAGCCACTGGCTTCTCTGTCCCTTAATTTTGTGATGATATATAGAAGCTTTTGAAGACCACAAATAAACCCTGACATTTAGCAGCTGGAGCACTACCTCTGCATCACCAGACTGTTCTTCCAAAACTTTCAACCCAGCCCCTGGTTCAGATATCAGATGCAACTGGCACATTGAGGAACATTTCATCCCACAAAGCCTTGCCTTTACACAGAACCTCCCATTTGAGCTCAAAGCACTTTATAAATGATGATTGTTTTCAGCTTCACAACACCACAGATGGCACAGAAATTCTGCCATCCTCGTTTTACAGATGGGAGAAGGAGAATTTATGGGTGAGATCTTGCAGCGTTTAAAGTCAATAGCAATTTCAAGAAAAGCAGATTTGAGGCCTAAAGTGAAGTTCACACAGGCATGAAGCAGAAATGAAAAAAGCTCAACTTTCAATCTTAAGGCTTAGCTGTAAGTTCCCTGAGGCAGAGGCACTCTCTTTTGCATATCCCTGAACACATGGGGTCTTGCTCCAGGACCAGGGCTCCCATGACCACTACCATCACAGTGTTGTAGGCACTTCGGTCTTCCCGTTTCCCACCCACTCCACCTCTCTCCCTCTTTGCACCTGGCTTTGTAGATTTTTAAAGCAAAAATGGAAGGCATCCTGGGGGTTCAAAGTCATCCTGTTAAATACAAAACTGCATCATGTGCACACATTCATTTTGAAATATTTTTCCATGTTTGAAGCTTTAGAAGCTGCCTGCCTGGCCCTTCCTGCAAGCTGCTTTCCCCCTCTATGTAACCCCTGGCTTTGCTTCGTGACAAGGGAAGGATTTTCTGATGCTTTCCTGTCTTGGAAAGAAACACCAGAAGATGCCAGGAGCTCAGCTGGGAAAGCTGGAAGGAGAGCTGCAGTTCTGACCTTTTTTCACAAGCAAAACCATACCAGGTAGGACAGTGAGAGGCTGGGACATGTTTGTGTCTGAACTCATAGAGGCTCTAAGCAACCACCGCCTTTGTGAACGCAAGAGAAAAGGGGTCGCAGGCAAGATCTGAACAGGATTAGCCCTTGAAATCAGACATCTGCAACAGGAGTCAAAGAGCTAGAGAGAGGTTGTGGAGTCTCCTTCTCTGAAGACTTTCAAGACTCGTCCAGATGTGTTCCTGTGTAACCTGCCCTAGATTCTATGGTCCTGCTTGGCCAGGGGATTGGACTCGATCTTCAGAGGTCCCTTCCAACCCCTAACATTCTATGATTCTATGATTCTATGAAAGGCAAAAAGCTCCTGTTTTCGCCAAGACAGAAAGTGCAATCCTAAATGATGACAGGCAAGTGCAGTGGCTAAATGAAAGGTCTTTTGTATCTCTTCATTCATACTGCACATGAGAATCGCTGCGTAGCACAAGGTAATGGTTAATCCTGTTGTACACTAATGCAAATAAATACATCCTTGTTCTCACACCAGTGGGGGGGATGTTGCCATTTCCACACTGGGGCCATGAAGGCAGAATCCTTGGGGAGACTGGGAGAAGTCTTCCTGGCTGTTAAATCCCCTCGGGGCAGTCCCCCTGCCCGGCACCACAGGCCAGGCTTCCCCCCAGGCTCTCCCAGTGCAGGAGGGGGCTCTCTGGCTCTGCGGAGTCAGCCTTGGCCATGCTTGCAAGAGGTACGGATATTTCTCTTGGGCATTCTCAGAAGAACTCTCATTTCTTACCTTCTGAAGAGTTAAAATGCAGAAGATGGCTGGTCTCAGCACAGACCCACCTGCAGCTCATGTGGGTGCTGCTCCATGTGTCTGCCTGCAAAGCCATGCTCCAGACAAACAATGCTGTTGCAGAGGAAATATGGTTTAGGTTTTCCTTAGCAGAGAGAGGCATGGTGGCATGAACCCAGCCAGCTGGGTGAATGACCCTGAGCAGCAAGGGGTGAATTCTCTCCTACCCACGCTTTCCCACACTGGCTCTCCATTTTTTGTCTGGATTCATGGAGCCTTTGTGCCATTCAGTTGGGATGTGGGTTAAGCAAAGCCTCCAAGGGACTCCTGCGGGTCCTGGTGGGCTCAGTGTTGCTCTTTCACATCACACCCCACCTTGCTCGGCAACAGCCTCTCCATGTAGAGAAGCCCTCATTTTATAATCCACTGAGCTGCATTGTTTTCTAAAATGGTTAGAAACAGCTTCCCTGTGAAAGCAGGTGCCCTGGCCTCAATATCTCTGTGTTGGCCAAAAGAAGAAAGGAGGGAAGAGCTTTTATTCTGCTCTCTGCTATCACAAGAATCTCCTGCTTTCCACCCGCTGTGCAGCACCAGCCTTCCTCCCACATCAACCTGCCGGAGAAAAGACACGCATATAGACCAAGCGCGGCAGGATGCAATGCCCTCCTGCGCGGCTCCCAGGCAGGTACTTCTCATGCTGCTTTTGGAAAATGCAGAGGACCAAGGCAGAGGTGACAGTGACAGCAGTGTAACTGACGGAAGGGCAATGACATGGGCACCCACTTCAAACACAGCTTTGGGTCCACCCTGCCAGAGAGGAACTCGGGGCCAGGGTCTGGCTTTCTTTTGGTTTTATTTTAAAAAACAGGAAAGCATATTGTGGCTAAACAATAGGAAAGTCGCCAGAAGGAAATGAATGGATAATTTATTTATAACACCGTCCCCCTCTCGCATGAACACCTGCCACCAGGAATAAAGCCTGACATAACCCAAGGCAGAGGAGGCAGAGCTTTCCCACCGAAACATGCCTGAAGCTAAGCATGGGCATGTGGTTTACTCGTTATGTACCAAAGGGGACTAGGCAAGCTCAACAGGATGTTTGTGCCTTTGAATTGCCCTAATTTGCAGCTTGGCTTCCATAGTCTGGATCACATTTCACTCCCTCTGCTATTTCTCCAAACCCTCTCCTCTCCTGTTGGGGCTTTCCTACCCAAAAGTTGGGATAAGAACAGCCAAGCTCATGGCAGCAATGCCACCCTACCCAAGGGTGCCCAATGTCATGACAGACAGCTAAGAGCTATGCCAACTCTCTATTCAGCTGTGAGATTCCTATAACCCTTTGAGCAAGTAACTTCTTCTCTTTATGCCTCACTTCCCTGCCTAAGAGAGAGTAATAGAATGCCTCCACCTCGCAGGAAGCTAAAAGGATTAAAAAATTTAAGGTTCTCAAACACTTGAATCCCTGAGCCCTGTAAGCATGTCAGCAGGCTTGCTAGATCAGCAAACAGGACACAAACCCACTGAGTGATGTCTTGAGGTCCAATTCAGCTTTTCGTTTCTTTTCATCCCAAAGTTTTCCATTTCTCATGCCCACTCACCAACTGCAAACATGGTGCTTGCAGTATGAGTCCCTCAAATGCCCGAGCAAATATGAAGTATGCCAGGAAAATGGAAAAAAAAGGCTGAACTGAAGGATTAAGAATGTTGTAGGGCTCCTCACTGAAACCTGCCAAAGAAACCCTGGCTGGAAGGCATCATTTTCATTCAGATGGGCTCCACTGAAATACATCTGGGTTATGGGGAACCATGATCTCAACTGCAAGTAGCTATCACACATCTGAAACTTCACCTGCTTTCCAAAAGGCCAGTACATTTATTTCTTAGGTTATGCTGACCTTTGGAGAGAGGTATTTTAACAAACATGCACTTTGCATTTCAAAGAGGCACAGCAGGCAAACTCTGGATAAATTCCATATATTTATCATGGTTCCAGCTCTAAAAATAAACATTTTTTTCACCCATTTGTTCGCAGCATTGGGTTTGCTGTGCCACTGTAATCCCACCGACAGCAGCACACAAAATTCAGCACTAGAGCCCTCTCCAAGGCTGCTGCTCTCCAGGGCACGGGACGGAGGAGGCTGCTTAGCTGGGGAGTGGACCTTAAGCCAGATTGATCCTGTTTTCACTTGCCCTGACAGGCCAGGCAGGAATAATACCACAGAAAGCTCTAAAATGAGGGAGGAGAGAAAAACATTAAAGGAGACCAGAGCTACAGCAGAGAGCTAAGGCGAGGGCAGCCTGACAGTCAGTAGGAGGGCACTGCCTTCCCAATATGCCACCAGAAATCCAGTCCACATTAACTCCACAGCTGCTGCATCAAAAGACATTCCTTCAGCCTTTCCTAAAGACTCCCGAAGACACCCTCCAAGTAAATCCATCACAAAATGGATGTGCAGGACCACATGACAAGCAAATTACATGACAGCCCAGTGCTAAACTGGGATGCACAGTGGATAAAACAAGGATGTCAAGGGAACAGAAATTACTGGCACCACTGCCCCTGGGTGAACAGCTCACAGGAGATGCAGCTCATCAGCATGCCACTGGAGCATGGTCTCCCTGTGTTGTTCAGAGAAAAGGCCAAAAGGCAGCAGCATGCATCCTGAAATCTATCTACTGACATTCGCTGCACAGGCAAAAGGGAATCCACCTAACACACCTGCATCTTATCTTTATGGCCGCTGCTTTATCTGTAACATTAGAATTCTTTCCTATTACAGTAGATAGCTGGGTCGCTGCTGCTGCTGCAACAACCCTGTTGAACATTAAACAAGGCATCTGGAGAGAGAAGGCAGGTGGCTTTTGCTTTGAAACAGGACAATCCCAACAGGTGGGGACAATGAGATCACATTTACTGCACGATCGCAAGCTCGCGGCCCGAAAGTCAATCACAGTGTGGTCCAGTAAAAGCATGGTCCTCACTGCACTCGTCCCACTTCATCTTCACTGCCTTAGATGATGCAGCCGCCTACAGACGCGGGGCTGGAGCCTTGCCGGGTGCTGGAAGAAGCAGCCTAGGCTGTTACTGCAGATAACGAACGTTAACGGTAACATGAAACAGGATTCTGCTCTGACGTGATCTTATCTTCTGAGAACAAGAGATAAAAATCTGTTCACATATAAATTTAGTGCGCTGCCTAGACATCTGTGGGTTTTTTAAATACAGAAAATGTGCTGGGGAGCTCTGCAGGAAGCACTGATGTCACCTATGCCACGCTCACCAGTGTGAATTTGTAAAGTTAAGCTACCAAATCCATTAGAAGGCTGCTAGAAAAAATTGGTCTCATTTCCTAAAACCTCTCTGGCTCAAATACTGGAAAATGCAACTTGACAATGCATAAATATCCCCCATTTCAATTGCTGTGGTTTGCATGATCAGTCCAGAGCCCTGCTTTGATGTAAAGGTCTCCCTGCCCAGTCCTTTAACCTGAGACAAATTTCCAGGGAGTAAAAAAACCCCACATGGTTCATTTGCAATAGAGTGATACAGAAATTGAGGCGTTAAGGGGAGACTGAAGAACCTGTAGTGAATTGCAGGAAATGTGACAATTTTGAAGAGACTAATTTGGGAAAGAGGGGAGAAGGAAAGACAGAAGTTGTTTTTTCATTAAAAGAAGGTGTGTTGTGGCACTGAGGTAACTGTTGGTGCAAATATCTAATGGACATAGAACATTTTTCATTGCAAAACTGTCTAGAAGAATCCCTGGCAGAGAATAGGGATTGACTTTAGACTGCAAAATCAAGTTGTGCCTGTCTCCACAAGGGTTTCTGGGTGAGAAAACCCTCTTGTCTCTGTGGCTAATGCTTGGAAATAAACTTTTTAGGGGGATTTTAGAAAAAATTGCTAAAATCCTTTTTTTTTCTAGGCAGAGGCTAATGACACATTTAGTTTGGTCTTCTAGGTGTTCCTCCATGAAAGCAGAGAGGTATTTGCCAACAGCGTTACACAAAATCCTTTTGTTCTGATCCTTTTTCTCAAACTAGCAATTATGGGCCATTCCAGCAGTATTTTCCAGGCTGCTCCATCCTTTGTCTCCCACCATGTCCTCCGGAAACAAGCTCCCTGCATTACTGCTCCTTTCAAACTAGCCCTTTCCTTGCAGTAGGGAGCTCCTATGAATACAAAGTTCAACCACATCATTTGAAAGAACAGTTGCCTTGACAGGAAAGCCAATGTCAGGCCTTAGCTCTCCTGGTTAACCAAACGTCACATCACAACAGCAGCATCAGAGCCAAAAGATGGCAAGTGCAGCTGAAACACCAATGTCCCTCTCCAAGATCCACCAGCTGGCTCGAAGCAGAAAATAAACCATGACAGAAGGCCTCCTCCAAGGATAAAAAGAGCTGATAGCCAGTCTTCCATGACCTAGAAGCAATCACAGAGCCCTAAAGACTGGGGAGAGCCAGTGCCCACCCGGATCAGGCAGGAATACTCTCCCAATCCACTTCCAGGCCTTCTGCTTTACTTTGCTTTTTGGTGGTAAAGGAAAACAAACAAAAAAAGCCAGTGGATTACTTTGATGATGTGGTGGTTTTGGAGCAAAGTGGGGACCCCTGAGCTAAACCAATATGATCTCGTGGATCAGGCTGTAGAAGCAGGGTCTGCTATCAAAAAATCTACTGCTTGGTCTGCAGGTGTAGATAAGTCCACCTACACTCACCTCCATCTCTCTGTTCCCCCGTCCCTCTCCTGTTGTGCCTCTCACTGCATGCATGCATTAATTTTGCTGCAGAGTTGGCCCCACTTTATTACAGGCTTTTAGTTCTCCTGCATATAAATAGCACTAAGAATACACAGAAGCCAGCGACTAAGCACGGAAAAAAATCTCCTCTCCCCCGTATTATTAGCAAATCTGGGTCAATGAGTCTGCAACTCTAGTAACAAATTCTTAGACTTGGTTAATGAGAGACAGAGCAAGAGTGAACGGGAGAGGGATAGAGAAAAGGCAGGGTTCATGCCATAATCCTTGCTTAAGTCTTTCAGTGCAAGTGATGAAAGCAGCTGCATGATAGATGGGGAGCCTTGGAAGTGGCACAGCTTATTGTAATCCGTTCTATGGCCTCGACACCCAAGCCCACTGGCTCGTGTCAGTCGGAAGACCATGCTCCTGAGCCAAAGAGCTTTGAAAGATGTCAGGGGTTTGAAAGTCATAGGACTAGGATGCAAAACTAGATGAAACTTTTGGCTGCTGGCTAAAGACAAAAACATCTTGTCAAGAATAATCAGTCAGCCACTCTTACTATAGCTTTTCTCCAGAATTTTTGGACTACGTTCTCACTAACATGCTGCATATGCAACACGTATGATTTCATATACCAGAAGAGCAAAACTGTGGCTCTTACTTGATGTATTACGATTTTGCAAAATTGTTATCATCTTTAGAAAATTAAGTTTAACCTGGGGAGAGCAGAGGGCTGCTCACTTCACTCTATCTTCCAGTCCTAAACTCAGAACCACAGCACAGTTTAGAAAATTATCAAAAGCAATGAGAAGTAAGCAGTTCATATCTGTTTAAACAACTCCACAAATGGTTTCTGAGAACTGCTAGGTTGGGAGACTAAATATTTCCAAAACCTAAATGCTCAGCTTGTCAGTCAGTGATGAAAATACGCATTTTTGTGATTTATTATTTTCATTGTTTTCTAGAAACAGACACTTTGCACCATAAAGCAGAGAGCACTAAAAGACGGAACACTTCAGGCTAGAAAGACTGGTCTGGAGAAATGGACTCACCTGGAAACCCAAAGGTGGGAAGAGAGGAGCAGAGATGTGGACAAAAATCTTCACATCCTCTGGGCCAGTTGGGTTGTGCTTTGACTTACTAAATTCATACATAAATGGGGTCCAAGTTCCATGGATCTGCACTGCTAAACTATTTTTTGTTCAATGGTTGTTAACCGTGGGCAGGTTTAAAGCCCACTATCATCTTCTCACGCATCAATTTTGGCAAATTAAGTGTGTTGTGCTCACTGCAAGTTAAACCCAGCTTAGCAGGCCAACATCCAAGGATCCCATTTTAACAGTGGCTTTGTTGTTATGTCAAGCACCATTCTTCTTGTGAATTCCCTTTTTCCACAGCCTGACTCAAGGACAGTCCCACAGTAGATGTGTCAAAGCACCTTTTTCTCTAATGACTGCTGCTACAGTCATTACAGGAGAAAGAATTTGTCTTCACTGCTTTCATAGCATCAAGACAGACACAGAGATATTCTTACTTTTATAGGATATTGTGCCACTGGGGCTTCCTCAGAGATCCCTTCCCCTTCCTCCATGCTCCATTCCAGCAGCATTCACTGCTGCATGGGAGACTGCAGACACAGCCTAAGAGCAACCCAAGAAACCCCAAAACCTGCTGTATTAGTGAATGCTGCTGGTTCCTCGAGGGCTGAGGCCACCACATGGCTCTTGCTTTAAGGCGGGGAGGGACCCCGTTGTTGTATCTGCAGGAGACGCACTGTATGTTCGCGATGAATCACACTGCACAGAAAAGATCCTAGTCGGAGTATTTTTCACAGATTAAAAAACGAATCTGGGTTTGTCTCCTTGCCCCCAGTTCCTCTCCATTCATTAATCCTTCACTTCTAAGACTTTTCCCCTACAGACAGTATAAACAGCTAATAACTGTTTTTCAGAGCAATGCTTTATGTTAAGTTTTGCTTTTCCAATCATGACTGTGATTTGTTGAAGAGTTATGAGAATGTGTGAGTGGTGTCATCACTGACATTGAAATGGTCCATGCCCTCATCCTCTTCCCTCGCTGCCAGAGGAGCACATAACAACCATTAATGCAAACAGACTCCCTGTTTCCATTGAACCTCTTTTCTTCTGACCAGCTGTACCAAGTCATCTGCACTGGGGATTTATAAATAGTGACCATGTCATTCCAATGTTAATGGCTTTTAATGAAATTGGAGAATGAAATGCATTCCCTTTTAATATCCTCAGAGCAGCAATTTTATTCCATCCCATGGTTTCAATACAGGGCTCATGGAAATAGTGCTGGAGCTTGGCATATCCTTCCTGCAGCCTGTCAACGTGTCACTTCCAGCACAGACAGGAACAAAAAGAGGGAAAGAATTTTGTTGACTCCCTGATGCAGGAAACCCACCCATCCCCTACCAACTGGCAGCATCACAGCATTGCACCAGGAGGGCAGCTTGTGAAACAGAGAGAAAAAAAGATCTGAAAAGTAATAGTGGCCATTTAGCTCCACTTTTGATGCACTGTTCTCTGAAAACACCCTAAAAGCCAGTATTTATGTTATCTTCATCCCTTCGAATTCAGACTGTATACAATTTCTACTTATGCCCTTCCCAACTCCAAAAAGCATGTTTGGAGAAAGGCCAGTGCAACAGATGTTCTGTCAGAGCCCTCCCTGGGTCTGCGTGTGTACCCACCGTAGCACACTACCACTGAGCTGTACTGCCAGTGACTCAGGTGGGGTGCGTGATGCTCAAGCCGAGAAGCGTTACAAGCTGAGCACGTTTTCCACACAATATAAAAACCAAGAAAACTTTCCCATAAGCCTGGGAATTGCCCAGTGCCAGGACTACAGAGGAAGAAAAGCTGCAGCTGAAGGGTGAGATCAGCACTCCAGGCTACACTACAGGTGCAGGAAAGAGAGCCTGGCCATTCATTTCTGCCTTCAACTTTTTCCAAGAAAACCTTATGATAAGAGGAATAAACTTGCTATTTTTCTTTGCCTCAAATTTGTTACAGAAGCCTCTTTTGTCTTTATCTCCTCTCTTCATAGCGCTTCTAAGGTCTCTTTTTTTCCCCCTCCTAATTACAACTTCTCTATACTCAAAGGACAGGAAAGAATGCAGTTCAAAATCAAAAATGGCAGACCTATTTCAGTCCAAAAAGGGATAGATAACCAGGGAGCCATCAAATTTAACAGTGGCACCCATACAGGGCTTTTGATCTGTCCAAAGTGAGCCACAAAACCACAGGAAAAGGGGGGAAAAGGCCTCTAGGAAGATGTTCTTTCCAGCAAGCCTTGCTCCCAACACGGTGCAGCATTTTTAAACGTTGTCCACAATTCCTTTTATATTTACATACAGTTTAAACAGCGATCTGGCAGCAAGAGGGGAAAATGCTTTGGGAAGAATGCATGGCTGAGGAAGCTAAATAAAGACATGGCCAGGTCTTCAATCATCCTATATTTTATATATACAAAGGCTGCGATTCCACTAAGCTTTTCCGAAACAATCTGTTAAGAATCCAAAACAGGGCAAAGAGATGGGAATAACTATTTATAATTAAATCGGGCAAGGGAGGGGAAGCATAGTTCTTCCACTCTGCCAGGAGAGTTTCACTGGAGGCATCGAAAAGCACAAAAGGATTTATGGTGGTGGGAGCTCTAATGGGTTACAGGTAACAGCACAGGGGCTGAGTCCAGCCTCTGCTGGGTGGGCTCGTGCTGGAGGCCAACACTATCCCAGCAGGGAGATTTTAAATAAATTTAATACTGGCCAAATTCTCTTTCCAAGTGATCTGAAGGTCTGATGACTTCACTCAACTCATATACAGTCCAACCTGTAAAACAGCATCGCATATTTTGTTGGTTGTTTTAGTTAATGTTCAGACAAATAAGCTATAGCTTTTTCTGAATACATTACATCTTCAGAAATACAGCCAAAAATCCTTAAAAGAAAAAAAAAGTTTAAAAAAAAGGGAGAGTTATTTGCTGGTCCAGAAATGGAGGAAAATGTTCCACTAAAAAAAGATGCATCCTTTTTTCCTTGGTTGAAATTTTTTTAAATGCATAGTTGTCTGCTGAGCTACAAAGCCAGTCCGAGAGACAGGTGGTTGTGCAACACTTGGATGCTGCATGGCTGAGCTGTGAGATCCTTTTCTATGATATTTACAGGAATTAATAAGAGGAAACAAGAGCCACTTCAAGACATTAAACTGTCCAAACAAAAGAAAATACAGTCATACCATTACTGGACACGCAATGACCTCAGCCCTTTTCTTCCTCTCAAATGTCTTCAATTATTTCAACACAAAAAGGATTTGGGCAACCAGGACAGCAAGAGAGGTTTATTTTTAAGCCTCAATGTCAATCTTCTTAACGCCAGTGGGATTTGATCCCAGCACACCTAAGTCAACCTCAACATTTTTCTCCCTTTACTTTCCCTTTGTGCTACAATAGCCAAGAGAAGATAAAAGCAGGTGAACCAAAGAAACCTGGAGATGAGAGTAAATTCCTTGCATTGTTGAAGATAAATGCCAGCTTTTTTTGGCCAGAAAGAGGCCAAAGGCTTTTTTTTTTTCTCCTTCCTTCAGAGGAAGTAATCTCTCCCAAGAGATGGGGCAAATGTGTGAATTATACAGCAAATAAACAGCACTGCAACCTCAACAGTGATTGTCCATGGATGCAGGCCTGCCAGAAGACAGCCACGCAATATAAAGTACTGGTTTTCATCATGTTTTTCCACCTTTTTAAGGTGGAGATTGGACCATTGCTCAGCGGAACACACTTGGTCAATACCTTCAAGATAGTTTACTGCAGAGCTGCAAGCTGTCGATATTTTTATAGCTGTGTTACATTTTTTTGTGTTCTTCATAGACCATTTACACCTATAAAACCCCAGTGTACAGTCAAACAGCACACTCCTCAGTAACTATGAAATTTGAAATTTTAGAAATCCCACATGAAAGAATATAAACAGCTGTCTAAAACCTCCCATTTCCACCCAGCTGGCTCTTGTTTCAATTAACAGAACCAAACTTAAATTCAGAGTCATTCACTGGCCTTGTTTGGATTTACTTGGAAAAACACACCTATAAATCACATATGAAAAACTGTGGAGAGAAAGAATTTGTTTCTCTTTGTGTGGTTCTTTTGGGTCTTTCTTTTCTCTCTTTTTTTGGTAGAATAAAATTTTATTACCAGACAAAAATATACAATTAAATGTTGACAGTTTAGAGCCTCTGGTGGTTCTGGCCACAATTAAACACAGGCAGTGGCATGACTACACACTGTCCCTAGGCTTCTTCAAAATAGATGGCACTGAGTGTCTTCCATGCTGTGTGTGCGACTCGCATCATCTTCCAGGGACTTCTGAGCTGGAAACATGCTGAACAAGGGATTCCAAATGTATGGAAAGCCTGTAGTCATCAAAATGAACCTACACAGGGGCTTTCCCTTGGTACCAAATCCACCAGACACTGGGTATCATGGGTGCCACTGCTCACAGTGAGTCTTCTTGAAATACCGAATCCAAGTAGTCACTTGAAGAGTTGCAGGGAAGTCCTGTCCTAAGCAACTCATTCATTGAACAGATCTGCTGCTGGCAGAAGGGAAGAGGCTCAGCTTCCCCCAACCCCCCCTGCATCCCACAGAAAGGCATGTTCCCCCAGAGCAGACATACTCCCATCCACCCAACCCGTCTGCCAGCACATTGAGGAATTGGCTTCAGCCGAAGTGATTTGCACTCAAGATGGCTAAAAATAACACTGAAAATCATCTGAATGGCTGTGGCCAATGTCTACCCTGGCACAGCTCCGCCAGCTCAGGCCCATGGAGGACTTCCAGCACTGACATGCTGCGTGTGCCACAGCAAGGTGTACATGTCTGAGCTTTTTCTGATGGACAGGCAGACCAGAGAACCCACCAAAGTCAAAATCCTCACCCTTTGCTGTCGAAACCAGTGTGCTACTTTCAAGAGCTGCTCCTGGCAGATACTAGGAGGGAAAGGGGCTGGGAAGCAGCACAACCTGTCTTCAGCATCACCCTGGGATGTACACTATGCCCCAAATACTTGCCCTGACCTAGCCCTCATTACCCCTTCCGTTTCCCTTGCTTTTGTGCATGCTGAGATATTCTCAAAACCGCTGGTTCCCAACGAGAAAGCCCCTTAATTAGCACCACAGTGGGTTATTTTTCAGGCAGAGCCTGGGACATGGGACCAGCAAACCTCCTGCCCATCAACAGCCCCAGGGCAGAGCAGGTGCCTGCCTGACCACTGCAAATTCAGAGATGCTTTCTAGCTCAGCTTCCTACACAGGCAGAACTCGGTGAGACAGCAGCATGTCCTCCTGTGCCCCTTTTTCTAGGCCACCCTGGTCAAGTAGGATCAATAGCAGAAACATTTCATGCCATTGCTAAACCACCCTCATCTGCACACAAGCAGTGCCATATGGTCATGTATTAATGGCAAATGATGATTGCATGTCCACCTTTGCTTGGAGAACACAAGGTGCTGCAAAACAGTGTGTTACTAGCTTGAGGAGCTGCTGTTGGGTCAATACCAGTAGACCCTCCCCCAGAGCAGACCCAGCCAAGCCATGTACCTCTCCAAGCCAGAGAAGCGGACTGGGAGCCTCCTCGGGCACGGGAACAGTATTCCTTGAGTACGGCATGAGGCACAGGCCTGTGCCTAAAGGCCTTGCCCTTTGCTCCTGTCTTTCCCATCTGCCTCACGTTGATGCCTCATTTCTCAAAGCATTAACTGTTGAATTTGCATTTTTCCTGCAGCTCCCTATCCTGTGACAGCAGGGTAGGCCCACAGCATTTTGGACAGGGAGACTTCTTCCTTCTCTTTATCAGACCCACATGTCCACACCAGGCAAAATCTCAGTGCAGCGTGTGCATCCAGGACTGCACAGGGACCACCAGAAGGATGGAGCTCAGCTGGCACATCTGCCTCAGTCACTCCCCACCACCACAATCCCAGGGTTGCTCCCCAGCGTAGATCCCAGGCAGTGCTGTGTCTACACCCCCAACACCCCTTCTGCCACCAACCATGCCTTGCCTCATCACCTCTTTGGAAATGGTCACTTCCCTGGAGAAAGAGCATTTCAGATCCCAAAACCCACAGCCCTCCAAGGCAACAGAGCGGCAAGATACAAGGCAGTATCACTCCCTTCAGCAACTCTTTCATTGCCACAGAGAGAGACAAGTCACAACCAGTGCTCCCAGCACTGCTGTTAGCTCCAGGGAAAAAGATTAAGAAAAAGACAGAGAGAGCTTTGGAAGAGTGTTGACTTGGTAGGGCAGAGACCTGAGGTGATGAGTCTGCAGTGATGAGTGATGGCTGGAGATGCACAGCAGCAACCAGTCCAAAGGGATGCTCTGGCTCAGTACAGGAATACAGACACAGAAAGGGCAAATACAGGAGCACAACCACAGAAAGGTCCTCAGTACTGGCCTACCCAACATTTCTGCCCATCACTGTTAGTCCATTGGAAAGGAGGAAACAAGGACTGCTGGATGCAGGGCTGTGTTCGAGATTCAAGAGGCAGGGAGCACACTAGGGAAGAGGAAAATATGGTCAAGATCCAGATGCACACAAGGAAAGTTTCTCCCCCCTTCTGGGACTGTCTCATGAGGTTGTGCTGTTAATCTCATCTCAAGGGAAAATCTGAGCAAGTAGCTAAGGGCTGCTTGGCGTGGTTTGGTGATTGATTCTACTGGTGTGCCCATGTATTTCAATGTTAACAGGAGTGCAGGTTTTTCGCACGGGTGTATAAACATTTACTAAATAGGAATGCATACAAAAAGATGGTTTGAAAATAGCTTGTTTTAAAATGAGAAGTGGTTTTGACCTTTCTGGGAGGAATGTACCTCTGACCTCTGCTTAGAGATGGTCAGCTGAATGCTTGAGGAGGGTGGGAGAAACAGTAAACACGTTCAGGGAGCTGGGAAGCAAATCCTTATTTTGTTTTGCTTCTAAAACTAGCTTTTAATATTTCTAAGCACAAAAAGCCTTTCAAAAGAAACCAAATCCCTCAAAAGTCAAATTTTAAAGGGGCTAATTTTTAATCAAAATAAATTTTAAAGGAGAAGAATGCAAACACTTAAGTGATAAACTCCGGCTGTTCCACATAGGGCTGGCATTTCAGGGGTAAGGAGCTTCACAAAGCATTTTGGTAACTAAGCCTCACACTCATGAGGCAGAGGAGTTGGCAGCAGTGACGGACACTCCGAGCCATGGGGGACCCTCACCGCAGGCTCCCCACCCTGGCACCCACAGAAGGGAAATAATCTGCACTGCTATGAGGAAGCGCTGGAAACCATCACATTGCTTGTTTGAGGGAGGAAAGGACGGTTTTAACCAATTCATTAATTATGAATACTAAACAAACCCAGTTTTGAAGTTTAGTTGGTAACGACTCAAACTTCCGCTATTGTTCTGCTCAGTAACACCAGACTCTCCAGACAGCATCTGTCAATCTGATTATTATGCAGTTAAATGAGGGAGAAAAAAATTGTTCTCTCTCACCTGCAAAAAGCTATCTGTGCCTTGTAATTATTTGCCTTGATAAATTTAATTTACTTGAGTTTTCCATTCTAGATTTGGCTGGTCAAGTTAAACTGTAAAGATTATTCATGGAAAAGCAACTACAGTTGGTTACTAGGATACAAAAAATCACTTAGTATGTTCCACCAATGAATAATCCCAGCAGAACACAAACAAATTCAATAAATTATGAATTTCTCTTTCTCTCTTACATAAACATTGGGGTTGCAGCAGAGGCATTTCTTGGAACCCTTTAAAGTAAATTAATATCTTAATTACTATGCAATAGCAAAAGAAACAGAGGGGACAGCCAAGCCTTGCAGGTGAGCTGCATCCTTTGTCTAGACATGAAACTTATTTTGGAAGAAGGCAGGGTGCAAATGGACAGCAGATTCATTATTGCCAGTATCTATGTGCAGACACTGGTATTTGGCATGCTCACAGGCCTTTTCAAAGAGGATAACATAAGCAGTAGACTAAGCTAATTTGGAGGAAGGCATTTGTATTTCAGCAAAAATATCTCTTCCTGCACAATTCCATGCATACAAAAGGTCTTACATAAAAGCACTTGTTGCCAGATCTCTGCACCTACAAGGTGAAGTGAGAGATAAGTTTTCCTGCGGTGGGAGGTGGCTGCCAAGCCCGTCCATATGAGGTCAGCATCCACAGTGCAGCTCTGATGGGCAAACCAAACTGCAATCACACTAAGTATGCCCCAAGCCACTCAGACATTTTTGGAAAAAACACCCAGACTCAGAAGATTGATTTTGGATACTTAACAGCATTTGGTCTTTTTGTGTGTGTGATTGTATCTTGCTCTGTCTTTTCCTAGCCCTCATAATATCCCCTACTAACAGCAACCCCCAGGCATGACTCAGTACAGACTGCTGTTCAAGGCTGTGGTATTTAAAGACACACTATAGGGTCTGTTGGCTAAGATCAGCTTTTATAAACTTTAACCGAGATGGATCTCCTTGAAATTCTGACTTGTGAAGCATCTGTCCTTCTCACCCTCTCCCTTTGATCACATCAGCAGCACAAACAGTGCTGTTCTGCTGCTGGCAAATCACCCAGTAATTGCTATTTAAGACTCACAAATCAGATGCCAGTGTGAAGATCTGCTTCATACTCTTCAGAGGACATCTCCTTTCCAGGAGAGATAGACCAAAATGCCTGAAATATCTGCAAGCCTTCTTCTGTGCATGGAAGCTCCGCCGGCACTAAGCTTTCCCTCCCTGCACACATGGTCTCAATGTTCAGCTTTTATTGTTCAGCCCTCTCTGCTGACAAGGCTCTTGTGCAGATCCTGTACCTTGTTCCCATGTCCCTGCAAGCCCATCCCCAGCCCATCCTGCACAGAGCTATGTTCATCAGCCAGCCACAGCGTCCCAAGGGGCACCATGCTCCAGAGTAGGTCCAATGCTGATCGTCAGATAAAAGTTGAGCCATTTAAACCCTCTTTCCATTGTTTAGTTTGTCCTCATGAACCATCATATGAAAGTTATCTCTGTTTTATAAGCCAGCACAATGGCCACCACACAGTATACCAGCCAAAGCTCTTTATCACTGAAAGTGTTGCAACGCCAATGAGTAAATTATTTCGGTTTTCATACTTAAAAACCATTTTACTTTGCAGGACAAAGTTTTTGAATGCATCTTGAGGAAAGGACCGCCAAAGAACAGCCCTTTAAAGAGGCGTTTCTTGGGGTGACACCTCTTTGGCAGGAGTCTGCCGGAATTATCTAGCCCACCTTTACCCTCTGATGGAACCAGCTCTACTAATGCCATTCCTAACTGATGAATAACAAACTTATTCTTTAAGACCTTCAGGTATACAGAAATACAGGTTTTGCACTGGTGGCCTGGCTATCTTCTGGAGAGCAAGTGCTCAGAGGTCCTAATCCTGTCGCCTCCCAAAAAACCTGTTATTCACTGCAGCCTCTCGAGCTGCTTTTCTTAGCAGAAATTTTGGCCACCACCAGGACACTAGACCAGACAGATCTCAAGTGCTAAGCGTTTCCTGTTACCTAAAAAAAAGCTCTATTCAATCATATCAAGTTCAAGACCCCAAGAAATAGCAATTTCCCCTCATTAGGAATTATACTTCCAACCTTAGCATCACACTGAGGAGATAACTTCTGAACCACACTCCATGAATTATAGAACATGTTAAGCTGCGAAGCCGGTGCCCCAATGAGACCAAAACAGATAACAGGCTGAGGAAAGCTGTTGCCACAGTGCTAGTCAACGCTGAGGAAAGAGAGATAAACCTGAATGAAATTACTTCATTTCTGCTGACAAATGGGATATTCTATCTTTTACCTTTGGCTTGTCAAGGCAGGGCTTGTTAGATTTAACATTGGAGTTATGGAGGAGGGCGGAAATCAAACAACTTTTTTCCTTGGCATTTGGAAACCTGTTGGAAAACTTTTGCTCAGGGAAATTCTCTCCTGACTGACTGTCTTCCCCATGTTGCTACATGGCCAATGAAGAACAGAACTTCCCTTTTATGTGGTCTGTTTATTTCTCCCATATAGCCATAAGATATTATGTCATCAGGAGCGCAATCACAACAAACCTCGAGTCACCGACAAATGTATGGTTAAAATAGGACAATCCATAAGTACGGAAGTCTCATTATTAGGTAAATAACCACAGTGAAACAGGAAAACTGAGAAAAGGAAACCTGTTACATGCAACTATCTAGCCGACAGCTTTACAAACACAATTCCATCCATTTCTCTCCCTTCAAAACATTAATAGCAAAAGCTTTGAAATGCAGTTAAATGTCTTTTCTTTAAAGAATCTTCCTATGTAATTCCAGCAGCAAGCGAGAAGTCATTTCTTATCTCATGATTTGGTTTCTTTACACCAGTCCTGTTGGTGCAGAAAGGAAAAAGAGACACGGTTTTGCTGGAGCAAGGAAAGGGATGGTGTCTGATCCTCTCAGTAGGAGATCTCTGAGCTGCACCACTGCCAGAGGTCTGAAGGAACTGAGAGGAAAAACTCCTGGGTGGAAAGCAAGCCTGGCTTACACAAAGCAGGGGAAGATATCTCCCTGGACACAGAAGGAAAAACAAATTAACAAGCAAGAAATCACTTTCTCTTCCCTCACTCCTCCCCAAAGCCCCACTTCAACTCTTCAGACACCAGGAATTTAATGTTCCAGCACTCAGTAACTGAGGCAACAGGGCATCCAGGTCTGAAGGGAAAAGCTGGCACAGGTATGCTGAGATAAAGCTTTCAACCAGACATCTCAGTGCCCGTGATTTATGCTTTTTAACATATAGAGAGGGGAAAAAATATAGCCATCATCAATACATGGAACAATCCAGAGTAAACGGCATCTGCTTCCCACCAAGCATGTCCTCCCATGGGCACACATCTTATCTAAGGGACTGTCAGGAAGGGATTGTCCCAGCTAATGCCGCTGGGCAGTTCTGTGGTATTTGGAGAGGTCTTTAGGGAAGTGGTGTGACCTCGCAACCTAAAGGCACTGGGGTCATCAAGCACACATATGGACCACAGATGCAGAGTCAGTCTCCTCTGGAACACAGCAGATTAGTGTCACCAAGGGCAAGGGTGGAGAAGCTGCCTGAATGAGAAGACAGAACATAGTATGAAAATTCTCCTATAGCAAATCTTCCTCCAGCTGCTGCAGACAGAAAAGCTCCCCCAATATGTGACATGGAGCCAGGTTCCTTCCAACAGCCCTTCAAGCACCCACCTCTTTCTGTGCTGGTTGGTAAGTGAACACAAAACTGCCCTCTGGGTAAATTCTGGAGAATGGTTTGCTGGCCAAGCTATATTTTGATGTCAGGAAGCCCCAGATGAGCATGTGGCCAAGGAGCTCATTAGGAGCTGGGAGAGTGCATGCTGTGAGTCAGTTGCGCGGTTTGGCTGCTGTGGCAAGAAGCAGCAGCAGGCACTGGATGCCAAACTGCTCTGGGCACAAGAAAGGAGACAAACAAAGGAGATAAGACAGATGGAAATACAAAGAGAAGCAATGGAGGAGATTGTGCACACCTTCCACATAAGGAAACTCAGATGTGATCTGACACGTGTTTCAGGAAATCATGCCTGGCCTCATCCCATCTTGCAGCTCATGAAGCCATCCCAGCAAGCCATTCCCTGCTCCTGGGTTCTCACTGGCTCTGCCCCTGCCTGGTTCAGCAGATTTGCTTCCCTGCTTCTCTCCTGAAGCCACCACATCCATCACAGTGACATGTACACTCCACCTTAGGAAAGAGTGCTCTTATTTTAGCTACCAACCCGCACAGATAGGCTCTGTGAACAGTGGGATGCTGATGAGAAAGAAAATGTTTCCTTTCAAGGCAAACTGTGCAGCAGGACACTGACTGTCCAAAAGTGCAACTCCAAAATTCAGTAAGCTTGAATGCTAAATCCACTGGAGCTAACGAGGACCAAGGTGTTTATTTGCATTCCTAATTGAAAAACCATTGAACATGATACGTAAGGAGGATCCTTACTAGAATAACAAGAAAAGCATGGCAATAAGCTTCTCTTATGAGGGTGACTCATCCTTTTCATGTCAAGTAAACATTAATGCCTGCACATTCAAACTTGACTGCCTAAAGTTAAACACCTTAAACATACTGAAGCACCTCTATAGGTTGTCAAATTATAATATGCCAGGAAGCAGCAATTTCCTTTGCCTGCGGTGAGGGCTCTCTAGGAGTTTTGCCTACACACACAGACTTGTGGGTGTGATTTTAAGCATCTACAGTAGGGCCAGACGGTGACAAACTGGTCCTTCTGACCTTCTGCGATAATTATCTAGAGAAATAAAGGGAAAAAGTGCTGTTTGCCAGATATCCTCCTTCCCCTCTAGAGCATAAACAATAAAACAGAAGAGAGGGCACCTGCCCAGCACTATCCAGCATGAGAGTGGAGAGCAACAAAAAGCTCTTGCTTTAATGACACACTTGGCAACGTGCTGTGTGCGTCTGACAGTGTGCTGGCCATGGGGCATGACACGCCGCTCCACTTAGTGCCGTCATGATAGGTGATGCCTTCCTGGATTCAAGTACCGTTGTTTCTCCAGTCTCAACAGCCGTGATGCCAATGGCAGCGCTGAATTAATCGTGCCAGTTGGCTGCAGCACGTTTTTGGTTATGTACTGTGCGAGGCTGGTTAAAGATAGTCCTCAGTATACAATCAACCTGTTCCAGCTCTAAATCCAGGGATGGCTGGGCAGTTTCACAGGTTTCCCTTTGAAGAGTTGAAAGGCAGAAAGCTACAAAAGCAGCAGCGAATTAATCTATTTTTTTCCACTTCTGCGACCCTCTTCCTGGAGATGCTTCATGGTTGCATGTTAATTAATTAACTCTCGTATACCTGTATGAGCCAAACACTGTTTCCTACCTCCCTCACATACAAAGCAAGACTATAATAAAGCCACTTGCTCAAAGGTCACACAAGGAGTCAGTAGCAAAATCAGTGACAGACTCTAGAAACCTCAACCCCAGGACTAAAAGAGGCAGAGAAACATGCAAAAAAAGGGCTGTTACTGAGATAGGATTAACACCTGTAATCAGTGTTGATGAGAGTTGAACCGAACCCAAACCAAAAACTGGTCTGAACATGTACGTTTTCCACTCAAACCAGAACAACCTGAAGTGTTATTTTGTAGTTTTATCGAAGTCAGACTGAAAGCAAATGAAACAATTTACTGAACTAATTCCTTACTCACAATACTGAGAACTCCTCTTACAGTGGATCACTAGGGGGAGGAGGGACCAGAGAATGATCTAAACAAAAATGCTCCTTGAAGCTGAAATTTTACCCCTGGAAAAGGCAGAGGGATCTTTTCTCACTGCATGGTCTTTGCTGCTTATTTCTTACAATATAAATATATATATTATGATAACAGGCATCAGTATTTAAAAAGAAAACACAGAAACATCACTTTTACCCAAAAGCTATAAATTCCTCCTGCTCTGCTGTATTGGTATCCTACGACCATTACCATTTTGCAAAAGACTGGTAGATGGGAGTGTCAGCCTGGTGAAGGTCTAAACTTTCGATTTCTGACTTGCTGAGAAAGGGTTACTCATTTAAAGCTTTTGTCTTAAGAATACAAAATGATTTCTTGAAAATAAGAAATTGAAGTCACTTCTGCCAGAACAAGCCCCATTCTCCCTTGTGTTTACCAGACACAAATGCCAGTCATACTTGGTATTCCTCACAGTTGTGAAGAAGGCTGTGGGAGAAGCACTGCAATCAGATCCCAGAAAGATTCTTAAAAGGGAATTTGGCTCCTTTGTTAAATGCCAATGACCCTATTTGGGCCCGGATCAACAACTGGATCCCAAGTGGAAGAGCCTTTGTGCTTGAGACAGTGAGTGCCTCCTGCCTGTCCTGCCCTGCCCACCAGGGCAGCTGTCCATGCTCACCCCACCACAATGAGCTGCCATGCACCACAAGGACACTTGCTGCCTGCTCAGCTGTCCTAGACTCTGTGCCTTGCTTTTTCCTGCATCTTACAGCTCCATGCAAGGGCTTCACCAGGTCAGGGGAATTTTCACCTCTCACAGCCTGCCAGTCCTCAAGTATGACTGGGCTCCCTGCATCTTCAGAGGAGGCTTCATGCTCCCATCTGGCTACTAACCATTTTCTGAGCCCCATTCAAAGTTATCTGCCAAGGAAAGCAATTAGCATGGAGAAATTAGCATCATCCGTGACACTAGGGTGCGGATGTATGTTGCTTGCTGCCTTGCTCACTGGTGAGTTAACTCAAGAGTGCAACTCTGTGGAGCACCACAGGTAAGAGCAACCACAAAGACATCAAGCCCAATATTGGTATGCAACCCATCCACCACCAACATCCACACGGCCTCCCAGCCCACTCTGCAGGTCAGGACACGTTCCGCCCGTCGGCTGCAATGCTGCACACCTAGTTTATCACCTGTAGGAGACATAAAAGCGGCATGCCTCAATAATAAAGAATTCACTCTTGCCTAACCACCTGCCCACAAATTGTCTGAAACAATGGGCAGCAGTAATGGGAGGAAGGCAAGAAATATCAAAATCCAAGCGTAAATTCCCACACTGTGCTGGAGATGCAGTGAGAGATTCTCCCACTGGAGATGCAGGAAGGGTCAGCAATGGGCCAGTGCCGAGCAGCAGCAACCAGCACTATAGAGGAGCCTGAAGGTAAGGAGGTCCTGCTTATCCCCCTGGGGTCAGGTCAGCTGCAGGAGGCAACTGTCCACTAGAGGAATGTGTCATGTATCATTTGGCTGTCATCTAGATAAGAGCGATTTCCACCACCACCTCAGGACCGTTGTTAAATGTATCTGACACATCTCAGCTCTTTTCCATTCAAATGCTTCCTCAACCGGTTCAAATATAGAAGCTGCCTTTCATCAGCCCTAGCCTATTACTCATTTCAATACCACTCTGGTTAGAAACCTCGCTGTTAATTTGACAAAGCCTTCATCCATTGTGTGCTAACCATCAGATACTTGGCAAACACAAGTTTCCCAAGCTCCCGATACAGATTTCTCCAGCACCGATAGCATGTGCTCTCGTGCCATGGAAATGTGGAGAGAAAGGGAGAGGCTGTGCAAGGATTTAAAGATTCAACAAGCACAGAAAACATATTAGTACAAATTTAGGTACAAAAATGAGTTGAACTGCATTCAATAGGATTTAAAATTGAATTCCACTATTTGAGAAGAGTTTTTCCATTTCTATACAAAACCTGAACTGTTGATTGTTTGGCTTTTCCAGGGGCCACGTTTCCTCTAGATTTGATCAGAATGAAAAGACATTTTCCACTTTGAGCTATTTGTGATAAACAAAATGACAAAAGGGGAACAACATCTACAGGCTTCTACAGTTGATCAATTTAACACAACAGGTAGGCAAATTTTAGTTTGAGGGTGTTCTGTTTGATTTGGTTTTTTAAACAAATTACTTCAGCCCATGGGACAGGAGAGAGCAATGCCTCTGTTAAAATGAGAGTGGAGGTGCACTGCTCAGTCTGCCAGGATGAAGAAAGAGGTGCATTTTGGGCAAAGACTTAATTCTGATTGATTGTCATTGAGTAATTCTAAACAGCCACAGCATTTATCAATACAATTTCATCCAACCATTCAGTCTCCGAGAAAAACTTTGTAATTTTCAAAAGGACTGTTCCAAGAACAGTCCAACTGTTGCAACTTGACAAAACATGATTATAAACTTCCAAACTGCAAACATCCAAAACCTCTTCTGCAGCCACAGGTTAACAGCTTCTTTTGACTATCATTACTCTGTACAAACGGAACACAACTGAATCTGGGGAGAAGACACATTTTCAGCATCTTCCAGCACATTAGCAAACAGTGTTCAAGTATCCTGCATCTTTTTGCCTTGCACAATTCAACAAATGTTTGCAAATGGACTGCCCCCAGTAAAATAATCCTTACAGACGATCTCCACCTGGCAGGACAGGACGGATATTTTCTAGGCCACCAGAACAATGCTTGCATTGGGAGGTCTACATAAATCAAGTCTTTGGTATTTTTCATCAAACTTTTCATATTTCTTAACAACTTTTTTTGAAAGCACTGCTAGGAACTCTTTAATCACAGAACTGCAGTACAACTGATGTCATCTCTTTTTTTAAATTCACGTGTGTAAGGCTGTGCGTATGAAGGCTGCTCAGGAGAGACTGTTCTAGCAATAGGCAGAATGGCTGATACAACTCTCAGCCTTCTGGAACAGAGCTCACAGCTAGATCCCACGTTCCAGCAGGTACAGATATTTTTTCTTCAGGAAGTTCTAGCCTTACCAAGGTAACCTCCCCTGACCCAAGGATATTTCCCTGCTTTTCCCAGGTTTTTTGCATACACCCTTTGATGTTGCCTCTAGCTGAAAATCCAACCCACAAAATGAATTTTCTCCAAGGTCATGCACTCCTTATAATGCCTTTATTTGCCAGTTACTGAGGTATTTAAAAACAATGAAAACTTCCTTATTGTGAAAGGAGCTAATTTCCCATTTAAATGTAATAGAGAAAGAGAGGAGATGCAGCTAGAAATCTAATCATGGGTTCATAGCTAAACCACAAGCTTTTGTGCCTTGGAGGTCCCAAGCACCCTCTCTTTCCAAAGACAATATATGGCACATCCAAATGCAAATCTATTCCTCTCTTTATTTCTATATTCAGCTCCCTGGCTGATTACAGGGAGGCATGTGTGTGTGTTCAATAGGTCCTCCCGCTTCTTTAAGTAAGTTTGATAATACCCTTTTTATTTATGGGAGCCCAAAGTACAAAGGATGCAATGCAGGAGCTCTGCAAGAGCTGAAAGGAAAAGAAAAGCCAACTAGCTGAAGATACAGACTGGCAAGGGCTCAGAAACTCAATACTGTTGATTCTATAGAGACCAACTGCTTTTATTATGCACCACTTCTCTGAGGAGGAAAAAGCCCCGCAATTATGAACTTGCAAAGGAAAAGAATCTGTACGTCTCTGGGTAAGAACAGAATTCGCTTAAAGGGGAGTTTAAAACCACGGCAATCTACCGAACGTTTCAGAGCTGTTTTCAAGTAGCTTTCCTCTGGAGACTCTGAACAGCCAAGGTATCTTCGCGTTGAAAAGTTGCTTTTAAAACAAACAAAAAAAACCCCACAAAAACAAAAACAAAGAACGGGAAACGCAAAGCCAACCCCCAGAAGGGTTCCCGGAACGGCTGGGGATCGCTGCCGCGGCTGAGAACAGCTCCGCTTCCCCGCTTTCGTCGCCCCTACATGCCGCCCAACCATCCCCGCCTCGCTGCCCGCCGCGGCGGGGACCACTAAAAACCATCATCATCATCATCGTCGTCATCGGCACAAATGCTAGGAAA
>VZZY01022730.1:748599-851536 GCA_013400335.1 Eurystomus gularis
GCCGCCCAGACCGAGCCGCCGCTGCCCGCTTCGCGCCGCGCCCCCGTCCCCTCCCCGGTGTCTTTCCGGGACATCTGGGGCGGCCCAGCCCCGGCACCGGCCGCGCTCCGCCCTGCGCGGGGTCGTAACGGGGGGGGCAACTGCGGCGGAAAGCGGCTGGCGTCTGTTGCAGGAGCTGCCAGCCGGGGCCTTGGGTACACACGGGCCCGGCTTTTGGCGAGAAGGTCCGTCAGCCCCAGGAAAATGCCTTTTGTCTTAGGAAAAAAATATATTCTTTCTCCCTTAGAAAAAAAAAAAAATTGCTTTCTTTCTCCTTAGAAGAAAAATATTCTTCTTTCTCCTTTAGAAAAGAAATGGTTTGGAGAGGAGGCAGGCATGGCCACAAGTCCAGCTTTATCCTCAGGACAGACCTTTCCATCGGCAGGACCTCCCCAAAGGGTACACAGCTGCATTAGGAAAATCTGGGAGACGATAAACCCGAGCTCTTCTCCCCTCCGTGCCATTTCCTCACAGGGTGACCTTGGATAAGCCACTATGCATCGCAGTGACACGGCTTCCCCATCTTGGGATTGGGGGTATTAGCAGAAGTGTTGTGTTGGCAAATGCGCTATTGGTTGAAGCACACCAGTACCATGGTGACGAAGGACACCTCAGCCGACAGCTGAAGTGCAGTATTGACAAGATTTGCCTCACAGTTTCGCTCTCTCCCGATCTTAGACGTAAAAGCATGTTCGTAGCCCCATTGGAGAAGAGCAAGGGCTTCCTTCTTCTTCCTAGTTGCACTTGTGCTGCTAAGGGGTGATGCTGCCGAGCCTTTCTTCTCTGAGTTTTAATAGTTTTAAGAAGGTAGAAATGGGAGCATCAGAGCTAGAAAACATGCTGCAACCAACCCACTGGGCTATGATGCAGTACACAGTGTTAGGAAAATCCACCGTGACCCTTAGCAGCAATCACATCTGTGGACTATCACATGTCCTGGGACACTAAAAAAGTAAAAGAGAGGGAGAGTCAAGCACCAGAAGCTCAATGGCCTGGCAGAGATCAGGCTCTGATCTATTGTAGGGAAGCTAAAATAACAAGCCTTTTATCCTTACATCATGCTGAACCGGTCAAGTATGGCTCAGGAGATGAGAAGGGACAGAAAAACCTTATTTCCAGTATTTTTTGCCATCATATGGATTTGTTAAAAATGGGATTATCGAATGAGACATCAGCAGCTGTTCTTAAAAGTGCTTGCGCCCATCTGCTGTCTTCTTAAGTTAGCATACGTCTCCCACTGTCTTCGGTGCCCTGAGCTGTGAACCACAGGCAGGAGCTGTCAGAGGGTGGGAGCGAGCAGCTGAAGCACAGTGCTCTCCTTCAGGGAGGAGGGGAGCAAAGTCATCCTATTTACACAGAGGGGAAAGTCCTTGTTTCACTAGACAGTGGGGAATGGGAGGCTTTGGCTAATCCCGGCCAGTTTCCCTCAGCAGGGAGTGGTAGTTGTTATTTTAGGGCTTAAATGAGCCTTAAAAAGCCAGAGGCAGCAGAGGGATCCTCCACAGCTGGGCCTCTGCGGCTGCCTGGGGGCTGCCAGGGCAGCTCATGTGCGTGCCATGTGTGGGCTATGTGCCACCTCCCCGGGAGACACATCATGTCTCTCCTTCCACAACCCGACCACAGCAGCCCAGAGACGGTCGCTGCCTGTCCCAAGGGTGTTCCAGCCCTTCCTTCTCCCCAAAAATGAGGTAAAAATAGAAGACAATAAAATGGAAATGCACATCCTTAGGACATGGAGGCAGCCTCCAGGAATGCAATCAACGCTCCTACTTCTTGGCATTGTAAAAAATGTAGAGTTGGTTAAAATAACCCTCTTCACACAATATAAAACAATAAGCATGAGAAATAGTCAAGCAAGGATGACTTCACCCTCCCTACAAACTGCACTGAGAAAGTACAAGAGAACCAGAAGCCGACACTGAGCAGGGGCTGAAAGGCAATGCAAAGTCGCTGCCCGGCCTGGAGAAATGCAGAAAAGGAAAGCAACTGTCCCGACCAAGGAACCACAAATGAAAGCTCATTAGCATGTTAGCATACTTTCCGCTCCAGCAAGTTTTGATAACTATTGATAACACACTTCAGTAATTTCTTCTGTAAGCCTGACAGATGGCTGCTTCTCTTCAGAAAACCCTTCCCTCTCTCACCCTCTTTTTGATCAAGGGATGGGGTGACCTGCATGCGAGTGTCATTTGCTTTGGTATCTGCCTTCTCACAGATATAAAATAGTAATATCACCTAAGCTGCTTCCCAGTATTTTTTATTACTAGATCTCCAACCATTTTGCAGACAGGGTGAGTAACATTATCCTTATTTCATAGGTGATTAAACCGAGGCACAAGAAACCCAGGAGACGTGTACAAGGTCATCCCATCAGCCATCACACACTATACTGCTGCTTCTCCCTCTGCATTCTCTATTGCCCCTGTAACAAATTAATCTTAGTGGGACCAGTGGAGTAAGATCAGGGTAATACCATGGAAGGAAAAATGTTTTGTATTACACTGCTATCAGACTTCTGCTTCCCAGCTCACTTCAATCACCTCTACATCTTGCTGTGTGTGGATGTGTACCCAGGCCTTTAAAATATGAGACAAAAAGTGAAAAGAGAGACAAATTTCTTTCTGAATCAAAGCCACAATGAATTCCACCTGAGAGTGGTCACAGACAGGGATCCGATGCAAACCCTCCTATACCCATGTACACAGGCCAGACCTCTCCTGACAGGGTATAGACTGTACTGTCTGTTAGCAGTCACATAAACACGCTCATATAAATGTAGCATTTCCGTAGATGCAAATAGCTTACAAAGAACAGCTAAATTTCCATTAATTGATACCAGCCTGAGATGTAATTCTTCTTATGGTATCAAACTGGTTGCATTGTTTTTGTAAATCCCTTGGGGGCTTGAGTTTTGAGGGATGAAAGATGTCACAAGATGCAAGGTACCACCGTTAGCAGCTGCCATTCTTGTCTGTCTAACAGATGGCAGTAAATAATGACAGACTCATCTCATTCAGCAACAGTGAGATAAAACTCTGAAAAAATCTATCTGTCTTTCTCCTTCAGGGCAGCAAACTCTTCTGCGCTCAAGCAGAGCGGTCTCTTCCGATCCCTGGCTCCAGCTGCACTGTGGGATGCACCTGTCCTGGCCTGCAGAGCAAGGCTGCAGTCACCCCTGCTGCTGGCTGCCTCCCACCAAGCACCAGTTTTACTCCGCCACTCTCAAACCAGCCAGTTCTGTCTTTCTCACAGATGAGCTCCACTGAAAACGTTCGAACCTCCCTAAATCTCTGTCTTTTACCAAAGATCAGATTGTTTCTTGCAGGTGTTTCCCTCCAGAGCTGTGTATAACCCTGCTCCACAGCCTGCGAGCTGTCAGCTCTTACTCCGATTTCACACCCCTGCACCTTCAGTTCTTCATTTTTTCTTTTATTTTCTCTGTGACTCTTGGAGTATCCATTTCTCTTTCAGCCCCATCTGTCTGGAGCTCTGAGACTGTCCAAACCACTTCCACTTCCATCATATCTCACCTTGAAACCTCCCTTTCCCTCCTCTACTTAGCAGGAGTTCCCTGGGAATTCTCAGAGACTGCAGATGAAAGATACCCTGGTAAAATATGTGAGTCGACTGCACAAGCTCTTCCAGCATGCAAATATCACCATGTCTAAAAGAATACAATTACTCTGACATGCACATGAGAGACATACAATACACCTTCTTCAACAACTACATATCCAGTATGGACACACCAAACAGTATCACAGAAACAATTCCTTCCTACTGACACATGCACAGTAAAAAGCTGTGCTGAATGGTGTTATGTGCTTCCCCTTATAGAAGTCATGCTCCAACTAGCACCTTGTGTTTCCTTTCCTCATCCTAGTGGCTGATGTGATTGTCTAGGAAAGAGAAGATTTGCCTGATAAAAGCAAATGTTACTCATATCACAACTTCCCAGCCTCCACACCTCATCTATGGAAGGAGAGTACTAATAAGCGTTGCTCCTACTTGGAGAGAAGGAAAAAAAAACAACAAACCAACGCTCTTCCCTGAATTCTCGTAACACACATTTAAAGAGGTATTTGTTTAAGAGAGATGCATGTACAGAGCGTCCTCCAGCACCGCACAAAGCTATCCTGCCACCCACGCCTTCCAACTGCTGAAAGCAATTACTTTCCTCCCCTGCTCTCAGCACTAGCACAGGATGCGCAGGGTCTCCACAGGTCATGCACAGAAACTTGGTTTTACTTTTTTTTCATTAAGAAATCAAGGGAAGCAGGATCTTCCAGCACAAGAGTAGGAAAATCTTCCAAAGAGCTTCTTCAACTGGCCTTGACTAGGCAGCAGTTGAAGCTGTTTCCTAATCCAAGACTTTACTGCCTGCTGGAGATTTGGCTGCCATGAAGCTTATTTACCCAGAGCTGGGGAGATTAAACCACATTTTCTGTGAGACAGGGCAGAATGGTGTTGGGCTTGAAGTGACCCATGGGATCTGACACAGACAGGGAAATACAGCCCACAGAGATGGACCGGTCCCATGGTCAAACAAGCCCTTTGTGGCTTCAAAAGAAGCAGTGACCCTCTGCCCTGACCACACTTAGATATTCAAAGTGCAGCAAGTGGCTATGGCATGTGCCAGCCATGCAGTGTATGGAAAAGTAATCTCTGATGAGATGCCAGAGCAACTCTCAGCCAGAGAATGTGTGGGCATTCCTGGCAAAAAGGATTCTGAGATGGATTCCTCAGCCACGGGAATTACAGCCCAGGCAGAAGAGGAAAAGGAAATGGTGAAACCACAGTGTAGCAGAACACTGTTCAATGTTACTTGCAAAGGCCACATCCCAAACAGCTTTGGTAAGTATAATAAACCAGTCCCCAAATGGCAGCAGAGGCAGTCACAAAGGGCAGAAGCCAAGGTTGCAGTGAGGACGACAAGGCTGTGAGGAGGAGCAAGGAGAGTGAAGTCAGCAGAGAAAAGGCATCCACGGGGAGACTTGCAGAAAGCATCTTTTTCTGGGAAGAGTATCTGGGCTGATTGTTCTGCCATGTTATTAAGTGCTTTCAGTAAACAGCGCCTTCTCTCCAGACAACCCAAAAGCACCACCTTGGGTCATTCCCCACCCTTTCCATAGGTCACGGGGAGAAGTGGAGCTTCTGGCAATGACGGAACACAAGCCCAACCCTGCAGCCCCAGAGGCACCAGCACTGCTGGGAGATGCTCCATCTGCAAGTCCCAGACGAATGCCCTTTCCTTCAGTGGGGGCGGAGGGTGGGTTGGGCCACGTTAGGAAGAATTTCCAATTTAGAAACAAACAGAGGCAGTTCCTATTATTGTTAGTGGAATGTCAGCATCTCTGGTCCCAAGCACCGCTGTCAACAAACACGCTCACAAATGCTCCTTCAGCATCAGCCAAAATAAAATCCATGAAAGCATCTATAACTCAGCATTCACTACACACATTGCAAGCTCTCTTTTTTTCTTTTTAAATCCAGTCTTGTCCATGTAATTTTAACATAAAGGAACTGGTTGTGGGCTGTGTTATCAAATGAGTCATCACTTTGTGACAGTGTAATATGATTTAGAGAATTCTTGGCACACCAGTATGGATTATGCATTATAATCCCTTAATTTGGGCTGTTAATGCTGTGCAGCAGCGACTGGAGCGGGAGGGAAAGAGCAGGTTATCTGAATTACAGTCCTAGCTCTGCTTCTGCTTTCCTGTGTGACCTTCACAGGTTAGTTACTCTCTTTCTGCCTTACTTTCTTCGTCCGCAAAGCAGAAACATGCCTGTGTCTTACAGCAGGGTTAGCTAGTGTTCGCACAGGAAATCTGAAGAACATTACATAAGTGCAAATTATTATTTTAATAAGGGAAGAAAAGCAGAAGGACTTTGTTTCAGATGCAACAGGCTGATCTTGGGAAATACTACCAGAACGAACACAACACAGTGTCTGGGTGCTGTATACCAGTCACAAGATAATTGGAGATAATGAATTATTTTCAGAAACGTGAAGTGCTAACAGGAAACCTAGATATTTCCAAACTGGGACTCTTCAGAAAATTAGCATAATTTCTGTTAAACATTGATATGCAGAAGATAAATAAGAACCCTTGAGGGAACTCCTCTCCCACCCCCCAGATACCACGCAGTAATGTAGTCTTGACAGGCAATATTGGCACTTCCACAGCCCTGGAAGTGAGATCAGCTATTGCTTGGTGGTGGGAAGCCGAGGCAGGGACAGCTGAAGGAGGACCTGCCACCTCCAAGGGCAGAGGCTATGCTTGGTAGGTAGGGTGACGAGCCATTAAAATGATGAGCAGCCACCCTGGAGGAAACGGAAGTGCATGTGAATCAGGAGCTGAGGACACTTGTCCACTTTAGGCTGGACTAAAAGCGCCAGAATCCTTTTACCCAGTCCCACTCATCAGAGTGGAAAAGTCTGGGATCACAGTGTGCTCGGGAGATCCAAACAAACCCAGAGCCTAACATCTGCAACTGTTACTCCTGACCCCCCTAAGCTTTCCATTCCCTCTGGTTTTGGTAAATATAAACTGGCCCATATTTAGCAAAGGGTCACTAGGCAGGGAGGAGACTGGGTACCCTTTTCCAAAGCTATCCTGTTCCTTTCAGCTAGCTGCCTTCTGAGTCCATGAAGCCTGGCTTTGTCAGCACCATTCACACAGACCCTGGTCTGGTATTAGCAGGGAGCAGTATTTTTACAGGCAAGGAGGATGCATGTTACGAGACACAAATACCACATGAAGAATTTTGAGAGACTGAGAAATCCTCCCCAGAGAGGAAAAGAAACCCATCCAGAAGAAATGAAAAAAACACAATCTACATTTGCTGGCAGGAGGGTTTCTTCTGAGCTCTTTGAAAAGCAGCATGCTGCTGCCAAGGCGAATCTGTCAGAATTGGGACGCATCTGGGGTGGATAACTGGCCTTTCCTGGGGCTGACTAAAGATCAACTTTTTCCTAGTAAAGGAAGAGGGGTCACTGTGACAGATGAAGCAGGCAGACAGCAATGGGTGGCCTCTAGGAACTCTTCAGGGAAGGGATGAAAAGCGAGAAACACAAATGTAGGACATCTGCCCGTGCTTTGAGCTCTCTCACTTGTTACTCATTTCCCCAGACAGGGCAATGACTGAAAGACCACTTTTAAATGCAGTAGCTGATAATATTTTACATCTTAGGAGCTCATGGGAAAAACAAAACAAAACAAACTGAACCAAAAGAAAACCTACGTATACTACCCCTAACACCTTCCAAATATGGGACCAGCTTCTCAGGTCTCTACTTGAGAGTTATTCTCTTGAAATGAAATAGGAAGAGGGGGCAGAAGGATAATGGATAGTGCAGAAAACTATCAAGGGAAAAACTATCGCTCACTTCTTGCTCAGCCTTCCCAATCTTTTCACTCATATTCTAGCAAAAGGGAGTTAACCCTTGATGGCTCGTAGTTAATCTGTAAGTGGGAAGCTCTATGCCCAGGGGATGCCCATGCTGCTGTACCAGCTATCCAGGCACAAAGCCGTTGCCTGATGGGCTGCGGGAGAGCTCTGCATTGGCTGGAGGCAGAGCACAGCCCACCAAAACCCTGCACCTCTGCTTGGCTGGACCTGGCGTGCCAGGGCCACTCAGGGGACCGCGCACAGCCATCCACCGGCATGTGATCTCAGAGGAGAAAAGCACACAGGGGCTAGCGAGGCGGACAGAGTATCCACACACAAATGAGCAAAGCCTTTTGTCCTGCACACCTCCTGTGTTCCATTCAGCACAGCCAGCACAAGCGAGGCGAGAGATGAGTCAAAGTTCTCACGAAGGATATGCCTCTCCAAGGGCTCAGACGCGGTGCTCCTGGTGATGGTGAGATCAGCACCTGCCTCGCCATCACTGCTGTGCTGCCCATGCGCTCGGTCCCGCTGCCTGCGCATGAAGCGAAGGAGCCTGCATCCTGCCACCCATGCCTGCTTCACCCAGAGCTGCCTGGGAAATGGAGTCACCACAACGCTTCTCTGGGATCACAGAGCTGCCCATGGGGATTTATGGATAGAACCCAAACCAGCATGAGCACAGGCTCAGGATGTCCCACAGCCACAGTGCTGCTCTCAGCCTGGGGTTCACAGTTGCTCACATGGACACCCATAGGGATTGCTGCGTGGTCTTAACAGCTCTTCTCTTTCCTTGAAGAGATGACCCCAAAGCAGAACCTCAGCTAGCAAAAAACATGTTATTGGCTGAAGGATTCAGGTTTGCCCCTCCTTTGGGCTTCTCCTCTAGCTTGCTCTGAGGAGGGGACCATGCAGAACATTTCTGCTGGCACTCCAATGCTGCACGGAGGCCACTAGCCTCACCATCAACACCCCTCCTCCAAAACCCACCAATGCTAACATGGGGCAAAGCCTGGCAAAAAGTCCATCCAAATCAGCACAAACACAACAGAACATCTCTGAGCAGAAGGACAGGAAGAGACGGCAATAGGCATGGTGGAGCAAAGACTGAGATGGGCGACAATAGCTTACAGCAGCATTACCACCAGACTCCCCATTGTTTCAAACCAGAAGCCATACATAGCTTGTATAAAAACCCCATTGGGATAGAGTAGAACCCAAATAAGAGAAACTCACTGGAATTCCCTTAACTGTGAACGCAGCAGAGCAACATGAATGTTATTCCCTTTGTGAGCTCTAGCACTCACAATAAACACTATCTCCTCTTTTCCACAGACTGTCCTTCTGGAGCTGCGCCATCAAATCCTGACCCCATGTGTGAAACACTGCTGCCTTTATCCCTAGCTCCAAGAACGTGAAATCAAATAACAAAGAATCCAATCTCAGCTGTCCTCTTTGGGGCAGAACAAGACATGATTTATAGATTTATATACACACATGCCCATCTATTCATGCTCTTAGCAAACAGTTCATGAAGTGTGCCTTAAGCCTTTCTGAATCAGGCAATTCTCTGCTTAGACAATCAATCCCTAACTGAGAGTCTGCAGGGAAAGACATCATGTTGCAGGAATGCCGCAGAAGCTGTTGCATATACTGTTCCTTTTGTTGAGAATAGCATCTTTGCCTTGGATATATTTTTTTCCTCCTTAGCCATTTAATTTCATGAAACAGGGCCCAGTTCCAGCAGGCAACAAGAACATAGCTAGATTTTGCTTCTCTTTTCCTGAAAGGCTGAGAAACCAGATTTTAAAAATGTGCTTGGTGGGCGTTTGGTGGGACGAATTCTCTTCCATAGTTCAGCGTTTTTGAGATAGGGAGAGCGAGCAATAGTTAACGTTGCATATGGTGCCTGGTTTTTCTTCTGTAGCAGGTAGCTTAAAGTTGTCACTTCCCCTGCCATGAAAAAAATCATAGTAGATGTTTTAATTCAAAAAAATTCTGGAAGAGGCTTCAGGTTAGACCTTTTATCAAAAAGAATCAGTGCATAAATTTGTAGAAATTTACCCAGTGCTTGTGTGTAATGAAAAGCAAATTATACCTTGACAGCAACCTAAAGGGCAGGTAGATCTCTGGGGCATGGTCTGTCTTGTTCCCTGCAGTCCAGCACCAAACAGAACCGATTCCCAGTACGTGGCTGAGGCTATTGCACACTAACCTATAACCATAGTAACAATAATAACCCTTCTGAGAAATATCTGATTCATCTCTCATAAGGACTTTAAAACCAGATGTAGCTCCCATCAACATAACACGGATGACAGCAGGATCAAAGTTTCTCCTGGCATTCGGACCTAATAACACCATTCAGCATTACTACCCTTGCAGAGCTGACAGAAAGGACAAATGGGCAACATGGCATGTTTCAACCCTTCCCTGTTTTCTGATGCCACCCGTGGCAGTGACGATCCCAGCAACTGTCAACCAAGTCTTTCCTTTGCATCCCCATTATGGGGAAAAGGTGTTGGAGGTTGGGTGGAAAGGCCAGAAAAACCAAGGGTGATTCTACTGTAACCAGTGATTTTAAACCACTGCAGAATGACCAGAGTGAAGACCTGGCTGACTCAATACCTCAGGAATTTGCACTCTTAATTTGCAGGAACACAGGTGGGGATCTCCATGTGCCACTGGGAGAGAGTTAGGAGACCATGTAAGGAACAAAGCAGAAAATTCCTAATGAATTATTGCTTCCATGCATTCTTATCGGCAAAATAAAAGGGGGAGAAAACAATTGCTAAGATGTGCTACATGTGCAGAATTGTCTCCAAATGAAGTGCACATCCATGTTCTATAATGCATCAGTAATTCGTAAAATCTACTGCTGTTTTTTAGCTGCCAAGTTTAGAGACTTCCCAGTAGATACTAGCCTAAACCTGCTATCTCAGCTATTAAATAAAGAGACAAGATATTTTTATTAAAAAAAAAACAAACCCAAACACCCCCATGAGACTCAACAATTGGACTGAAGATACCAGCCCAGAAGCCATGAAACACGGTTTTAAAGAGACTTCAATAAAATAGCTTCAGTTACTAAATCCTGCCCCTGTGTTGCATATGCTAGGCAAACTCGTCCTTTTCGGTTCACGGTGAAGCCCCTCTCTACCAGCCGGCTGCAGAAAACAACACACACCTCTGCATCACCCAACTTTCCTCTCTGCTCCCAGGTGGGTCTCTGCAGCTCCCGGCACTGGGCACTGGACAACGGACAACACAGGCAGTGAGTGCATCATCCCAGCTCAGCTCATAGCACAGACATCAGTCAAGAGCATTGTGATACCTCCAGGCATTAAAGACAACAGTTTGCAAGACATCATCTCCACTGCTTGGCAAGGACTGAGCCTGCTGCTTTCACCATGCTCTTGGCTTACACTAGCCCATCCATCACCTGCCTCTTTAACTGGCAATGATGAGGAAATTATGCATGTGAGCAGCCATGTGCACCACAGGGTGTAATTCCTAATGTCCCACAGCAAACATTTTTCCTGGTGCTAGCAGGTGTTTCAATCCTTCATCTGGACTTTTATGAACACTGCTGATGGGTATTTCCTTCCAGATGCCACCACTATCTAGCTGTCAGCTGTGTGCCAGCTGAAGAAAAAAAAAACGGGAAGGTTTCTGAAGCATCTAGAGCAGCTTGGTGGGCATTGCCATCACCCTGCATCTTGGCCTTAAAGGCTTGTAGAGGAAGAAGGCATGAAGATGGTAACTAGACCAGCTGCTGGCTCCTCATGCTCACTCAGACTTGGTGGGTTGTATTTGTGTTGCAGCAGCCAGCACAGCATGGAGCAACTCCTCACAGCCAGTCCTGGACCACAAAGCTGTAGGGAGGGGTGGAGGAGGACCGGACAAGTGGGTCACTCAGCTGCTGTCCCCTCAAGTTCATATAGATCCAGGCTCTACCCTAATAGCAAGACAGTGGCCCCCCTTTCTGCTTCCAAGGAAACCTGCTCACAGCAAGTAACATCATACACAAGGCTTGTCCCTGCAGTTCAAAGAAACAGCCATCACAAGTGTTCAGGCTCTACCTTCTCAGGAGGAGTTTTCATGAAACATTTTTCCCACATATCTCAGTGCTTCGTAAAATACAAACAAGCCTTGAGCACTCCAAGGAGGTGGTGGCTGTTGTGTTGCATTTCTACACTGAGAAACCAGGCCACAGAGAAGCCAGAGTTGTTCTCAGCCCACTGAAGTCACTGGGAAAGTCTCCTACTGCTTCAGTGGAACATGGGTTGTGGCCTCCAGCCTTCTCCAGGCAGGGAAGCCCCTGGTACAGATAAGCAAAGTTTGGTGTTGCAAAACGAGGGGAATGGCACCCTGTTGAGTAGCTCTCCCAGGGTGTGAGAGGATTCCATATTAGGAAGGAACAGGACTGAAACTGGCTCGCCATAGCAGGACCATTTCACACCACACGCATTCCGCATCATGGCAGGAGAGGGCTGGCCAAGCCCCTTTCCATTCACCATCTGCACCCAGTCTGGCAGAAGATATTTATTCCTAGAACCAGTGGGGCTTTATCAGCGAACTTTGACCTACAGCATCTCCCTGCATATTTCCGTGCCACACACAGCCCTGCTCAACCTGGAGCTGCAGCACTCTCCTAGCCCAGTCCTGGAAAGGACTCGAGGTTACACTGTGTACAGAAAGCTTCAGTACTGTGCACTGTGCCGGCAAGCTTCACATCGGGCTCCAAAGTGACTCTCTTCTCTCAGCTGTGTCAGTCCCAGAAACCAGCCCTCCAAAATCTAAAAGGTCAGACCACATAGTGTGTTCAGCAACACGCTGATCACAGCAGTCTATGGCGGATGGTATTTCTGGGTCTGCAGCCATTTGAAGTCATAAAAATTAGAGAGTCTCTCTGAAACAAGGCAAATCACTGATTAACGAGAAATGGAATAAGGAAAAACAGGACATGGGTTTACTTTCCTTATTTCTTTTGCTGTAGTTGTTCCAAATCTGTCCAAGGAAAGCATCCCTCAGGGCTTATCAGAGCAGCCACCGCAAAGAGGAACAAAGGAAACACCAATCATTTCCAGTAAATCAAAAAATGACAAGCTTTAACCTTCAGAAGAGAGCAGATTCCTGCAAAGGGTTTGGCTGCTCTGTCTTTGAGTTTCCTTTTCCCCAGTACCGGTTTCCTAGCAAAAGTTTCCTCAAACAATAAGAGATTGGCATCAAAAGAAGAAAGAAAAAAAAAATTAGAACAGCCCTCCTTTCATAAATAGGCTTAAAATGGAAAGACAGGGCTAGTCACTTGGGAGCCACTGGTTACTGTGCAGTGCAGCAGCACTGAGGACTCAGGTCAAGCACCGCAGCCCGGTTGTGCGGGTGCTATATTGTCACACAGGACAATAGGATGCTTCTTGGCTCCCTCTCCCTCCCTTTCTATGAGTAGGAGAGAAGTTAGGGGACTGGGAAGTGGCTGCTCATATCACAAAGTTGTTGCAGAGAAGGACTGCACACAGCAGCAGCCCACTGAAGGCTGGTGAGCCACCAGCAAAGTCCAGGAAGGGTCAGTGCAGCCCAGGCATCACATACCAGGTACTCAAAGGAGGGCACAGTCATTCTCAGACACATACTGCAGCCAGGCACCAGCTCAGAGAGGATGGGGCGGTCCATGTGCAGCTCTGGGAACTGGACACAACCTAACCTTGCTCTCCTCTCTGGCACTAATTCCCTGCTCATGGGCATTAGTGTCATCAGATGTAAAACAGAATTTGAGAGGTCTCCAGAGGCAAAAAGAGCTAAATGTGGATATTCTGGCAACGATGGATTGGCCCAGACACCACGTTGACCCTCCTCTCCTTTCAAAAAATCAACCGCAGTGCTGAGCAGGACATGCTCCTTATCCAGCAGGAGTCAGTGGGAATTCAGTCCAACCTGAGGTTGTGCTGGTTTAAAAGATAGTATCACCTAAATCAGGAGGAGTAAATAAACCACACAACTGCACACATACACCTGTGACTGTCAGAAAATACAATGTGCAAGGGTAAGGAACCAAGAGATTCCTTGAAAGCTGCAGATGTTAGATACAGCTGTATAGTTGCTTGGGCTACTGTAAATCTAAACTCAAGGGGCTTTTTTTCATGGAAGATGCTTTTCATAACCCTACAGGGAACAAAGAAGTCCTTCCAATTTTACCCACACATCTTTCCTCACCTAGGAAGAAAATGGGTATCTCAAAACCTTCTTTTCTGGGGAATGAGGTACCATCATAGAGTGACATCCACAGAGAGCGCAGGTATGTGATGGGCTGGTGCTGTGGACTGGCTGCTGTGGATGACCATGCCAGAAGACATGGTCAGCCCTGGGTAAGCACACAGGGGCTGCAGCACAGCTCCTTCCTGCCCCATGGCCCTCCGCCCCTGCATAGGGAATCAACTCAGGCCAGCTGGCTGCATCTAAGGACCTGCCAGCAACAAGCTCAGCCCTGGAGGATATAGCAGACCTTGCAGGAGATGACAAAGAGTTTGTACAAAAGCCTGTGATGCTGGTGTCTATGTGCATTCACTCAGACCTGCTCAGGTGCAGCAACTGCCTTTGCCTGCGGAGCTCAGCCTGAGCTCTCAACAGGATCATACCGTGTGTGCAGCTCTACCTTCCTCTTGTCCCAACTCAGACCCTGTGGTTTTAACATCTTTTAATCTGGCTGGGCAGCTAAGGTTTGTTCTTGAAGCTCACTGGGAAAAATGCCATAGTAGAGTGCAGCTGAAGCAAGAGTTCTGAAAGGGTAAGTGACTGCTCCCAGGAATGTGCACCAACCTGAATAACGGGCTGTTCAGAAGACTCTGCTTAGACCTTTGATGGAGCCAGAATTTGAGTAGCAGGGACAGCTTGGGCACTGCACAGGCAGAGACTTGGCAGCACGTACAGACAACTGCTCTGGGCCAGTGCAAAAACGTGCGTGCCTCAGACAGGTCAAATGCTCACTCTTAAAGTGATAAAATCAAGGTGATTATAGCAAAGTAGAACTTCTGGTATTTTCCCAGTTACCAGAAATCTTCATTCAGTGGTTTACTCCGCTCTGGGGAGAGCTGGTTTGCTGAAGTGGAAACAGGTCATTTAAAGGTAAGAGAAAATCATCAAGGGAACAACACTTCAACCACAAATGCTCCTGCTGAACTGAATTGCTATCAGGGAGAGCAAGGCAAGGGCCTCAAAGGCTTGCCTTTGCTTCCCGAGTGAGGCCATGGCCATGTCCTCACAGCAGCCATGGGTTTCCCCAGGAGAATACGACTGCACTCATGTTGCCTTATAAATAATCATGCATTTGCCCTTCTTCAGTGAGCTAGGCCATTGTAATTACATAATTATGATATCCCAAGCACTGATGAGGCCTCATGCAGCCTGTTTTGCCAGTTGTGTATTTGAAAAGTGACTCATGAGCACAATATCCACTTACTGTATCATGGTTGCTGCAGCCACTGTGCCTGCAGAACGCCAGGGGAGAAAACCTTCCCTGCTGCTCTGGCATGGGCCATGCTCACTGCAGCCATGGGATGGATTGGGAGAATGAAGATAAAGTGCTTGTCAGGGTTATGCTCTTTCGGTTACGTAGGAGCACCTCCTTCTGCCCCCAACATCTCTGGAAGAAAAGGACTCAAGGACAGCTTACATCTACTCAGCATCATGTTTTGAGGGATGGTATTCAAGCAAGGTCCTTGTCTCCAGACAGAAGCTGTTACCAGGGTTACAGACACTGCAGCAGGTTGCAGGTCATGTGCAGGAGGATAAGAACAACCGAGAAAGGAACTTGGACTTCCTTTGGGTGATTGACCTGAACACAGCACTCATATGTCTAGAGTCTGCTCTGATGACAGCCTTCCAGATCCTGACCCCCCTGAAACCCAGCTGCAGGAAGAAAATGTTGTGCAAAGGAACAGAACTCCCATTTGCTGCTTTGCATATTTTCCCAGTGCCAAATTAAAACTGCCCATGCTTCAAACTCCATCATCCCCAAAATCTACCACACACCCTGTATCTGCTGCTCAGAGGCTCTGGATCCACAATTCTGAACCCTTAACAACATCTCACTGGAATGACATCACTTACACAAATCAATGCTACTCACTGAGCAAAGCCTGCAAGAGTGGGATGCCAAATCTGTTCTACACATATCTCCTTATTCAAGCAAGGTCCCCAGTGGATTTTGTGCCCAGGGTCAGTGTGGAATTAAACTAACTGAAGTGAAATAAAATCTCATTAATAGCTCAGGCTTATATAGATAAATTGTTAGAGCACTAAATCAAAGAGACACCTGCTTACTATACGCTTTGGTTTTTCTCAATAATTTTGCTGAAGTTAGCCACGCACCTTGTACCCAGCCCCAGTTCTCTGCTTCAGTGAGTTCCTACTGGAAAAATGCTGGCTTTTCCCCTGCCAAAGAATTTATGAAAATGAGGTGAATTCTCTGTCAAAATGTTCAATTACAAGAAAAAAAAAAAAAACATCCCACAACAATAACAAAACTTTTGTTCAAAATCTCAGGAGCATGGTGGAAAGGAAAACTGTTCTTTAGCATTTCACGTGCTCTGATATCAACTTCACTGTTGTAAAAGCACTTCTGCTTTGAAAATGGTCAGCTTGCTGATGTTTCGGTTGACTCAGACCAGAGTTAATTATGCTAATGAGACACCAGGGTACTCGAAGGAGCCTTTTCATCAGGTCCACACTGAAAATCTGTGCAGCTTTGAGTTTTCGCACTATGTGCTTGCCCTGCCATTCCGTCAGCTGTTTAATTAATTACGACAACTTCAGAAAAACCACAAAGAGTGAGAACACCACAAACTCCTTTGATTAGGGAGCCTCCAGGTACGAGCATCACTCAGGTAACACTCCTGTGAGCCCTGCTGTGAATGCTGTCACTGACTTAAGGTCATGCAGGCTGCAGCTCTCGTGGTTGTTCATGGTAGGTCTAACCCAACCACACACAATTCATTGTTCTTTAAATCTTACCGTTCTTTCCCTCCAGGTTAGCTGTAACCCAGGTCACTTATCTAATCAGTTCACGCACTTACACACATGGGAGGAGCCAGTGAGAGGGCAGGACAATTGGTGAGATTGCATCTTCCCATGGAAGTGGTGGCTTTTGCCCTTCAAAGTGTAGGCAAAACCCTGCCCTTAGGTGTTTCCTGTGCCAGCAAAGACATCTAAGTGCAAGCAGTGTGAGAGTGAAAAGTAACCACCTCCATCACACTGTTTCTCCTCTGTGTGGATCACACCCTGCACAGTTTTGGATGGTGTGAATATAAACAGTAATTTTTAAAACTAACGTGTTGTTGGGTTTTTTTTCCTCCAGACAGGACAAATACCCAGTCAATGTGCTCAGGTAGATCCAAATTTATGCCCCTGAAGTGACTGCATCACATTTTCCTTTGCCCCTGTCCCCTGCATGTGTAGCATGTGGCCAGGTTCGAGGCCATGGCCACATGGCATAAGTCAGAGCAGGGCACAGCCTGCAGCTACCCCAGCCCACCCTACCCGCAGTGCTTCAAAAACTGCTTTTGTAGGACAGCAGCTCTCTGCCTTGCAGCAGCCATCGCTAGCAAAGGGTGCAAGGCACTGAGGCTCAAATGCAAGTTCCTGGTGGGAGCTCACATGCCATGCTCCTGACAGTGCCTGGGGTGCTGTGGACCAGCCTGCCTCCCTTCTAGGGCTTTGAGACACTGCACAGCTAAAACAAATAATATATCCCCCATTCATTTGCTTCCTTCAAGGCCCAAGAGGAACCTTTGGAGACCAGCCTGCCTGTGTTTGAGACATCACCCAAGGCTTTGGTCAGTGTCCTGGACTCTCTTGCCTCTTCCCATTTGCATGTAGGGTGCAGAAGATGGGATGAGAACGTGAGGTCAGTCACTCCTCTAGCAGCCATTGTCTCATTCTTAATCTTTAAAAGGTCTGGTGTGGAGAAAGGATCCCTATTAAGGAAATGCTAAAGCAAGTCAAGCAAAAAAGACTCTTCTTAGAATTCTAAACAACAACAAAAAAAAATAGGGAGAGAGAGCACAGCTGTCATTTTATATAGATGGAACTTTGGGCTGCAGGAGTCTTTGAAATCCCACCCATAGAACTAGTAGTTCTACAACCTAAGTTAGCCTATCCATATTATTTACATGCTAATATTGTTCCCTGTGATTTATCCTAGCCTGACTTTATTTTTCAAATATTCCCTTTTATAAGTGCAAGGCTTTCAGCAGCTCCCAGGTCACAAGGATGCAGTAAAAAGTGACTGAGCAATGAAAGCAGAAGCTCTGAGTAGCTTGATGCATGAAGAGAGGACACTTGTGTCCTCAATAGAGAGCAGATCCTTTGGAAGCACATATTGGCTCCTTTGATGTGCCATGAGCATTTCAGATAGGGTTGTGTCCAAGAAGAGAGGGCTAGGGTAGCTGCCAGGTTTATGATTTCTAGGATGAGGATGGTCTCCAGGAATAGTCCCCTTGTCCAATAAGAGAGGGCTAGGGTAGCTGCCAGGTTTATGATTTCTAGGATGAGGATGGTCTCCAGGAATAGTCCCCTTGTCCAATAAGAGAGGGCTAGGGTAGCTGCCAGGTTTATGATTTCTAGGATGAGGATGGTCTCCAGGAATAGTCCCCTTGTTCTCCAAAGACTGTCAGATGAAATCACAGAGTGGGAGGGGGAAGGAGGAAAACAAAACAACACACAAAATATTTATGTATTTAAAAGCTCAAGCATCTGTTCATGACTCTAGGGAAGGGCAGAAAGTTTGACATCTGGTTATTTGTTCTGTGCCTGCCATGCACTTCAGACTGAAAACTGCCTGGAATTAATGGGATGAGAGTCACTGCTCAGAGACATCAAAGGGCTCTCCCAATGGGGAAGGAAAAAACGGAAGACTAACCTGCTCCCTCTATCCAAGCCAAGGGCCTGCTGCTGTTTGCTCACCTTGCCACCAAGAAGGAAAACTAAGATGGCATTTAACCCACACAGCTACTAATCAGGAATGATTGCCTTACATGTTCCTCATCTTTGGTACCTTTAATTACAAGGTGGGGCTCTTAGCTCTGTTTGTCTCCTCCCAGGATAAAGAAAAGTTGGAGAGAGTTAAAACATCTCGCTTGGGACAGGTTTCCCATTTTCCGAGCCATGCTTACTTTTTGTGACCGAGTACTGTATGGAGAACATGCAAAGTACACATCTGCATCTCCATGGCTGACAATTATGGCATGTGCCATGTGCTTTTGGCTGCATCCCAGGCCTGGGTTAACTTTGCTCCAGATTGCCCCTTTCAGGACAAACAGCAGGGCTGGTATGTGGCATCATCCAGCCTCTGATTCCCTCACCAGCCCTCTGCTCTCACCCCTGCCTCTGGGCTCCTGGGCACACGATACAAAGCATTCAGAAGCAGTGCAAGTTTCAGATGCCTGCAGCCCTTGCTGCTCATGCCCACCCTTGTGCCCTGCCAAAACATGCCTACAGCCCCTTTCCCATTTGTTTCACTAAAACTACACTAGGAGTCCTGTGAACTAAAGAAAACTGGTCCATCTTGCAGAAAAGAGGCCTCTACTCCCATTTGCAGTGCAGGTGCAGTCAAGTAAGCCTTGCCACAGGACTAGGAATAATATGGTGCTTCCAGCAAACACTTTATGATATAAATCTGTTGCTTTAAATACAATTGGTAGGGCAGCTTATAGTGGCTGAGCATGATTTGATATTAGGGACTAATAGGGACACTGTGCCCAGGCTGTCCTAGCCTGGCACCACCAGCCCTTGAAACAAAAATCCCTAACCAGAGCATCTGCACTACAGTCCCTGGGCAGCTCAGGAAAAAGACATGTCCAACCCAAAATCTAAAGACAGACAGGATGTGCTTGGAAAAAGGAGCCCTAAACATATCCTTCTGTGGTAGGCAGGATGTGGCCATAACCCATAATCATCAGTCCTTGTTCTTAACTGAAGCAAGCAACTTTCACTCGCAAACCTGAGAGCAGGCACACACTTCATCCAAGTTTCTTTTCTGTCCAACTCCCAGCTGCAGAATTGGAGTTTAGAAGATTATTTACTGCTACACCCTACAAAGTTCAGTGGGAAAGTCAAGGGTGAGGCCAAGTTCTCACCTTTGAATTAGGCCTAGAAAGGGCCCTTGTCATAGGGTAAGGTCTGTGCCTACCACTGGGGTTCAGGAGACTTGGAGGTAAGAGAGGAGGATGCATTGCCTCACCATAAAGGGCTCTGTGTTCATGGCATGCACTTCCAGAGCTCTGTTGCCTTTTGCAGGTAAGCTTAGAATGGGTCCTTAGTATTAAACTCAAGTCTGTGAATACTGTTAAGGTTAAAACAAGATCAGCAACCATGCCAGATCTTGATTTTATCATACTGAGAACTAAACACATGTAATTATCCTATTCTTAACCAAATACTAAGCTGAGTAGACTGGCTGCTCTCATTCTGAACGCTAATCATGGATGTAACCCTAACTCAGAAACAGATTAATATGGGTAGCAGGCAGTAGAAGTTGATGTTTCTGGGGTTCAGGTATTTTCTAGAAAACAGCGTTGTCCTCATCTGCATGAGACTTAAGTTGCATAACAGAGTTAACTTTATATATCCATTTATTGTACCTTCTCAGGCTACAAATATGAATTCATGTGAAGCACCAGTAACATGACTCCTGTAACAAAGGGGCTTTCCTCCAAAGTGTCCCATTTTTAGTGGCATTCAGAAGATCATTTCCTCAGCCAGTTCAACCCATTCCAGCCCGGGAAGTCTGACACCAAGCAGGGCAATGGTGAATATTGGCCATTCCTCAGATGATCAGGCCTGTTTGTGCTGGGGAGCAAAAGCAGTGCTACTCTGAGTGGGGATGGTGCCCGAGAAGAGCACCTTGGTGGGGAGAAGACACTTGGTGCTTCTAAGCATATGGTTCATCATTTTGCAGAGCTGCTTTTCAGGCTTGCTAAAGATACAATGTTAAGGTAGTCAGACATTCAAAAGATGGATGGCTGAGATAAAATGTGTGGAAAAAAAATGAGTGCTGTTCTTGTTTCTGAAAACAAGATGCCTCACATTTGGCAAGAATATTCACCCAGTGTCTCAGATGTTTTCCTGCTTACCTGCTGTCAAGGTTTAGGTTCAGTCCACCTGACCTACAACAGACGCTCTCTGTTAATCCCTCTTTCCCCCCCAAATACAGGAAGAGAAAGAGGATAAGGGAGAGAGACTTATGGCCCCCTCCCCTCCCAAACGGGAGGGGAACGGAATGAGAGAGAGGCTTCCAGGTTAGAAAAGAAAATGCAAACAGCTTTAATGAGGATAATAATAATAATAAAATGGGATATATACAAATGTATACAAAACCAGTGTCAAACCCAGCCTCCCTCTGAGGCTGTGGAGCAGGCACTGGGAAAGTCCCAGACTGGGCTCAGCAGCGGATGGGAACCAGGTTCAGGAGCTGGGTTCAGAAACACATGAACTGGGATTGAAGGCAGGGCCAAGAAGAAAGAAGGCCAAAGGGAAGGGAAGGGTCCCAAAGGCAAGAAGGCCAGACCAAGAAGGCAGAGGCCCCCAAAGGGAAGTGAAGGGCAGCAGAAGGGTCGAGACCCTCGTGATCCCTTAGCTTTATACTGAATATGAGGTATATGGGATGGAATACCTCGTTGGTCAGTTCAGGGTCACCTGTCCCAGCTGCTCCTCCCCACAGATGTGGCCTTTCACTTTCTGCACCCCCCGATGTGGTACACAAGAGTTAGCAGTGACCTTGGTCTGCACACCTGTCCTTGGTAGTAACTCTAAACATCAAGTGTTATCACTGCTAGAAGCAGACACTCTCTGTGAAAACATGCTTTTAATTTCAGAAAGTGCAGTTAGTTAGCAGAAACTCAGATGAAAAGTAAAATCACTGAACAGAATTGTTTTGGTTCTAACTCAAACCAGGACACCTGCTTACAAAAACGTCCACACTGGCTGCAGAGTTTTAGTCTTCTCTCTAGAGAAAAGTCACCAACTCACTACAAAAAAATCCCAGACTGCACAATCTTTGTTTCATGTTGCTTTTCCTGTTCACAGAGAGAATTCTCTATCTGCCACTCCTACCAAACCCCAACATACCTTCTCCAAGGTATACTGAAAGGTAATATAAGTATCTTTGATCTTACCCTTTCCATACACTATCCAAGCCTTTGCTCTGACAAACATAACTGTCTTCTGGACACCTGGACCACCTTCGCCTTTGGGAGATCTATCAGAACCAAGAAGCAGCAGCTTACAAGGGGCACATCTGCATAGCTGTGAGATAGCAAGAGCACAGAGATCACTCCAATTCAGCCATAGGTGATGGTCTATTAGAAGTCATGTGCATCAGGGTATAAACTCCACGAAGGTTCACAACCCTTTGCATAGTGGCAAGAAGTGGCTGTGTGATACTGAAATAGTATAACTATCTGGGTTTTCAACAGGAAATCTATTTTGGGACCTAGGAGGAGGACTCCTTAACCTTCACTCTTGGAAAGAATTGTTGATTATCTCACTGCATGGCTATCAGTGTCCTGGGCCAAATACTCCGTATGCTCTTGGACTTCTGATCAGCTAACAAAGCAGATGCATGAACTAATTAAAGAAGCAGAGTCTGTGCTTTCTGCATCTTACAGTTCTATATTCAGTAGCTGGTACATGACACCTCATGAGCTGATGCTTGTCTGTCCGTGATCTAAGATGAAAGAAATAATCCAGGGGGGTGGGAGGCTGTACACTCTTTGCTAGGGCTCTTCCAATATATAGGGAAACAAAATCAATTGCAGAATCCCAGATTCATGGGCCAGTGATCTCAGGAATACTATTAGGAAAATAAGCTGATCTCTTCTGGCTGGAGATCTCTCTTTCGCATCTGAGATATCATCACCTGGAATTTGTAACCTGATTTTGCAAGAGGACAGACTCTGTGACCAAGTTCCATAGGCCTTTTCAGTCTTTAATTACAATAGCATATTTAATCCTATAACATTCATAAGAGGCAGGGGACTAAACCAAAGTGGCCTTTGTTTAACACAGAAAAAAGAACACAAGTGATTTCAATGCCAGCAGTCTGTTGCTGTTTGACTTGCACTCTCAAGAAATTTTATAAGGCAAATATGAGGAACATCATTAAAAATAAAGCAAACCAACTTGTAATTTAGAAAAGAAACCTTCTCTCTCCTGAGTTATTTATTAACCAGTTAAGAATCTGTCAAGGCCTTCTTAACTATTAACAAACAATTGTTGAGATCAGGACAGAATCCCAGACCAAACTGCACAATTTAATGACGTGAGAGTCTGAAATTTATTGCTCTGCTTGTGCAAACATTGATCTGCAGCTGCACACAACCACTTACACCCCAAATCTCCAAAAGGAGGTCAGAGCTTTGGGTCCTTCTCTCTACAAACACTGCTGCAGGGGCTATTCCCAGCACACCAAGATGATGCAGGAATAAGGAGGCCATAAAAACTCAAGGCAGACAAACACCCAGTGAGATGTATAACATTACCATACACCCAGTATTGAGAAACATATTTGACCGAGAATGATGTATGTTATTGCCAACTTTAATATAGAAAATATACCACTTAACTAGCAGGAAGCCAACAGAAATTACATGCATGGTAGACCAAGTGTTAGAAGAAATAATGACCAGGAAAGCAAACCTCTCAGCTTTAAATGGTCACAAATGCTCGTGGCTGGGGATGAACAATAACAAATGACAACTGAGAGCCGTGACTCTCCCGTGCCAGGTGTGCAGCCACCTGCTCATCCCTGGCACCCTGCAGATGATTTGGAACCTTGTGTCTCATTGCTTTTCATATTCTCTAAGCCTCCCTCACATCAGGATATTGGAGTCCTTAGGGGAAGCCCACTCCTGCATACACATACCTTGCTAAATTTTCCTCGTGGCTACAATTTGAATGTTAAATAAAAGCCCTGTCACTAATAACCACAGCACACCTGATGCAGTTCCACAACAGACAAGGTCCAAAACCATCCACAGAAATAGTGCCTTGCTTTATGCAAGGGTTGAAATGGGGAAGAGTGAGCAAAGGCTCCCCACAGGGCTGCCTTCCACCAGCTGCAGTGCCATGCTATTCACTCACAAATAAGGACCACTTTGACACCAACCCACTTCCACCAGAGCTCACTGCCTCTGCAGAATGATGGATATACACTGGGGAGAAAAAACAGCACCTCCTTGCTGCTCGTGGGCTCAGCTTCTTACCCTCCACCACATTCTCCCCACACCTGGGAGAGTCTTTCCTTGCCAGCCTGATGAGATAACTGTCTCTGCTCCAGCCTCTTCCCCAGCCCTCCTTGCCCCATCCTCCTGATATCCCTGCCCTCTTCTTTGCCACAGATCACTGCCAGTCATTGATCTGTGTCTTACTTCTTCCCTCTCTAAAGGACACTGTGACCAGAGTTTAACTCCACTTAGAGGTGAGATTCCGGATCCGTTTAAGAAGCTACATGTATGAATCTTTGTAGCCACCTGGAGCTCTTTAAGCAAAGGCTTCAGAGATATTGGGGATTAAACTCCCCTACTAAAGCCTGATGTTAATACTTCTCTGGAGATGCCCATCTGTGCTCTGGGGAACATCCCTGTGGGCAGCATCTGCAGAGATGGAAGAATCTGAAAACCCAACAGTGCAAGCAATTGGCCCAGTTTCATGTTGTGTACAGTAATTGCTTGCATGAGTGGAAAGAAAAACTAAGTGCAATTTGTTCATCACCAGACATACGTCTCTATAAAATGGACTCAGCTCAATTCAAGGCTCCTTTGGGCAAGGACATGGCATTTAGGTTATGTCTGTGGGCACAAAGCACATGCCTGATATACCATAAAAATAAAGATGCTCTCTTAACCATTATTTACAAAATGCAAAAGAATCAGCATTGCTGGAAAGCTGTTTTGACATTTCCTTCCCCCTACCTCTCTCATGGGTATCCTTTGGGCTGGTCTCAAATTAAATCTGAAAAACATTCTCCACTTCTTCCTTTTTCAACTTCATCTTAGCATTTGGAAGTTTCTGTTCTCCCTGTGGGTCATAAATGATTTTGACATGCACGCCCTCTTCAAAGCCTGCATTATGGTAAGGCTAGCTATCATGCTGACTAGTAGAAATATGGTTTACTTTGTTTTGTCCTTAGAAATTTCAAGCAATGCTATTATTTTGGTCACTGAGAATGCCCATGGTAGAAAGCTGAAATTTAACACAGATCTGAATGTATCTGAAAATTAATGACAACAAGCTTGAAGGAAACCTTGCTGCAAGCATTATTGGAGGGATCTCAGGCAAACTAGATCTTTCAACACAATAAAAACAAGCCAAGTCCCAGCTGCAGGTGGGGATCAGATAAGGAAAAATATTGTGAGTAGAAAAAGCCTTTATGTCACCATGTTTTTTTTAGTATGGTTATCTTAAGTTTCACCTCCAAGTGGACATAATCACTAATCTCTACTTTCAGGATACTTTGGCTGAAAAATGCCCAGCTACACTCTTCTCGGAAAGTGGGTTTTTCTCCCCATCATCTGGAACATATTCTTCTGAACTAGGAACAATTACTCTTTTCCCCATTGTTTTTATCTCTTTCCACTTGAAATATATGAACTTGTGTGACTTCCTCTCTTTCTTAGGGGCCACGTGCCAGAGCAGCTCTGCCTTGTTCATCTCCTTTTTCAAGAGCAGCCTCAATACTTCCAATCAACACTAACAACACCCTGGAAAGATGACTTCTTAATTAGCAAGACATGCTTTGCTCTGCTCACAGAAAAGAGCACAAATTCCACAGGGTCCCAGCAACACTTTTTTGGACTGCTGTGATGGTCAGGAGAGAGTGCAGAGGTCAGGAAGCTCTCCTTGCTTGTTCTAATTATAGATCCTATAAACTATGGAAATCACCCAGTCATATTTTTCCTGCCTCTTGGGTCATTCCTGAAATCTAGAGTCAGTGATTGGGACTTAGTTGTTGTGGAGGCATAAGGTGATATGAAATCCAGCTGACAGTTTTTTGTTAGTTAAGTAAGCACATGCAATGTGTCAGCTCAGAAGAAAGGAGGGGAACTATTGAGTATCAAAGCAGTCATTTTTACAGTCATTTTCTTAACAGTTGCCACATCTTCCATGTGCCATTTCCTCCAGGCTCTTTATTACTGTGCTGTAAGTGATTGTTGCTCCCTGGTTGCTGCCATCTTTCACACAAATACCCCCATGAGAACACTTTTTTACCTCAACATCTCTCTCCTTCATAAATGCCTTCAAAAAACAAATTTCTTTCTCACTTACATTTTGCTTATGGGTAGTCAGAGATATTTATCTTATCACAGAATGTGATGTTTACCTTATGCTCCTGCTTCTCAGCAGCCATAGTCATGCCTGGGGCAGCTGGTAGATTTTGCACTTAGATTTGTCCAGAGTCACTCACTGTGCCACGTGGAGCTCACCTACCCCTTACTACAGCAAAGTACGTGGGTACAAATGATGCAGCACAGCCCTGCATCAGCCACACTGGACAGCAAATGGTGTTTGGTGTTCTCAAACTACTTGAGAAAATGGAATAGAGCAGGAGCTCCTTAGCAGGGACCCAGTTTCTTCCCCAGATGCTTCAGAAGAAAGTACCCACCTTTGCCACCTACTTACTGTTCAGTGTCCCCATCTCATCTCAAGGGAGACAGCAGTTACCACCACTCCACTGTGTAATTAGCTGATGACCTCAAGCAGCAGTTCCTGGAGAGGTATTTTACCTACTACAACTGCAATACTGCTCTTGGGGCAAAATCTGACCTCAGCTACATCTGTGCAACTTTGGAGATGGTAGCAAAGTGTGTATTTACAACCATGAAGTCCACATTTGTGGAATATATTTCAGAAGACAGTTTCATTTTCTTTTTATTTTCTTTTATCTCAGCTTCCACAGGTGCATTCATGAGACATACCTGTCCCTGGGGCTCCAGACCACCTTCTCGAGGTGACAATAGTCATTCTTTTCTAGAGTTCTCCTTATTTTACTTAATTTGGGTTTTGCAGGATAATAATAAATTCTGTTTCTTTAACTGAAAATACATTTTATTAGCCATTGCCTTTCAGCTTTCAGCAATCCCGAACTCATTGGGGTTTGTCCCAGCATGAGCTAACCCTTCATTGAAATGCTCTTCCTCAAAAGAGAACTCAGCATTACATTCAGCAAAATTGTCCCATTGACTCCAGGGTGCCTATACACGCTATGAGTCTGCCTACACTACCTGCTAGCAAAAAATACAGGTAACCATGTCAAAGACCCATGACTTGAAGGCACACTGAAAATAGCCATCAACTTGTATTGTTCTTCTCCTTTACTAGAGTTTGTTTGCCTCAGGGCCGTAAGTGTTAAAAACATCTTCCTCTACATAAAGTCTTTGGGAGATGAGGATGCTAATGGACAAATATAGAAAGGTCAGTTTCAATTGCCAAAGTCTCACAGTTTCCAAGGACAGAGTCTAAAACCAGTTGGAGCCCACATTCTGCTCCCATTCCAACAGGATTAATCCCAAGAGCTACTCTGGTCACTGGAATTGCCTTTTTTTTTTTTAAACAGAAGTTAAAACTAAAAGCAGGACCAATGTCAGTGAATTGCCACTATTTTCCTGGATGCTGTTACAAGTTAATTCATGGATGTGGGATTCAAGAATACCAGATTGATCACAGATGCAATCTGTGGGGTGAGATTGGAAGGGAAGGTCTTATTTACAAAACTGGCTGCCTCTGGGTTCTAACCTCCAGTCTGGACTGGAGGGTAGCAGACTAGGCTTTTCCTTGGTCTGATAGCACAGTGAGCACTAAGGCAAAGAAAGCTCACAGCTGTTGTGACAGAGAAGAAAGAATCTGGAAAAGCAAGAAATCTTCCCCCCACACCCTAATTCAAAAGGACTTTGTGCTCATTAAATCAGATTTTGCTGACAATTTCCAAAAGCACGGGGTTACCTGGGGGGCACTAGGCAGAGATACTAATCACCTCGCTGCCTTAGTCAGATCTGACGCTGCTTATGAACTATAGCTTTTTACAAGGCAGTGAGCTAGTACTAGATGATCTCAGACCACTCCTGAGGTCTTCACTAAGACAAATCTTTTTGCAATGTTACTGATATCCCTGACTCATTCCCCTACACAGGATGTTTAAATGGCTGTGCAGCCCCATGAATGGCTGACCCTACCTTCGCTTTTCATGAGTCTTAGTCACTTTATTGTAACACAAGAATTCCTGGTTCAGTTCACGGTTCGCGGATCTATGCAATTTTGCAAAGTAGTCAGAAAGGTTTGCTTGAAACTGTGTGAAGTTGCAGCATCTACCCTGGAATATTTCCATCCATCAAGCACCTGGAGGAATGATGTTCAGATTTTAACCCTACAAGCACCTGTACATCCAGTTGCAGCCCTGTTGCACAGGGATATTTTCTATTATTTGAGAGTGGGTACAGATCTCAGTGATCTTGGTATTTTTGTGCCCCTCTGCCTGGTACACCATAACCTTCTGGCCCTATACGTATCTTGCTGAACGCACCTTGTAATGTGAGCCTGTTTTTGTGACCTCTTCCATGTCACTACACTCCAGCTTGTTCCATATTTGATTCTGCACTGCAGCTTTCAAGGTGTTCAAGTCAGTTTTTGGGTTGGAAACCACCAAACAAGAAACTATGGTCAGGAAACTCACTTCACCTTAAAGCACTTATCACATGGAAAGAAAACTATTCTCTCTCAAAAGCAGATTAATAGCAGTGAAACCACCAAGGCCAATGAATACAATTAACTTGCATTTAACATACATATGCAGTTGCAAGAATTACACAGCCATGCAAACCTGATATGCTGTTTAGACCCTCTGTTTACGGTCTAAAAATCCAGACCTAAATTCAGAGAGCAGTTTGCAGATTGCAGACTATCTGGGATTATTTTTACTTGCTTTCCAGTAAGAGAGATCTTCATCCATCAAAAGAAACTCCACTTCTGCACATATTTATCCTTAATCCCCTGCCAGGACTTCAGAAAGCGTTGCTGTGGAGACCAGTAAATGGTCTCCAGCTCCAGCATGGCACAAAGAAAAGGACTAAGGTTGTGCTGGCCACCACTCTGGCTGCCATGCTGCTGCAGGGTATAAATATTTGCCTGTTGGGAAGGAGGTCTTGGGCTGATTGATAAGTGGCATTTGAGTCTGAGCAGCACGTACAACTACCACTGACACAGCTGGGCAGTTGCTCTCAGATGGCCCCATCAGAGGCCCGGGGCTCACAGTGGGATGAAACTTGCACACCTGCAGACCAGAGGTCTGAGCTAACACCCCTTGAAGTTAAAGCCACGGTTTACACTGGCTTCACTGTGCTTTGAATGAGAGCAAAAGGCAGATCTTCTCCTTCACTACAATGCTTTGAATTACTAGACTTTCTCTGAGGGGAAGAAGAAACCTGATTAAATTCTCTGTTAGGAAAGAGACCAAAGGAAACACCGGTTCTGAAACCCTCTCTGCCTCTTGGGTGAAGGTGCATGTCTTTCTCCCTGTGATGGTGTTCAGATCTGGAAAAGGAAAGGGAGGAAAAAAAGATCTTCTTTTAAAGATTCATTTCAAATCAAGGCCCATGATCTTGTTACTAAGGTATTTGGGATGTTAAAAAAGATAGGCTTCTGTGGGTGGAAATGAGCAAAAAGATCAACTGAGACTCCAGTTCCATGCAGCTGTCTTCAGCAGAATATAACATGAGAGGGAAAAATTATCCCCATGCAAGAAGTACAGAAGATTAAAGCAAGATGACTAGGGAAGAGAATGACCCTGACACCAGAAGATCATCTGCTTCTTAACAGTAGGCTGAAGGCTGCACAACTTTTTTAGGAATTGCCGTAGACTAGGAAGCATCTCAAATGACCTAAAAAGATATATAAGTATATATGCATATTAAAAAATAGATATACATACACATATATATGCATAGAGAGAGGCTATATATAAGGACAGATTCCTGCAACCTCTTAAGGCTTAGAGCCAATTCACTTCCTGCTGTGCTCAGTCATTGAAGTTTCCTGGCACATAGGACTCCAGACTTGCTAAAATCGGGTAGCTCCAGATCAACATTTTAACTAAATCCTATTTTCTGAAGAAGCGAGATGCATCTGGGACCTCAGCTGAAGAACCGCCTCTTCTCTTGGCACACAAGTAGCTCAGGGGAGCCACAGGCTCCATCTTGGATGTTCTTAGATAAAGGATGCACTCTGCAAAATGGGACCTGTTGCTCAGGGGAAGCTCAATTTCACCTTAAAAGCAGAGGCAGCTTTTGTCTACTCTGTATCATAGGAGCAACCTGTGAGGCCCTTGCAAACTACATGACACCCTGCCTCACAGGGGTTTGGGATGTCCCTAGCTCAGATCATGAACATGTTTCAGGACTGGGGCATCACAGCCACCAGCCTGCATCCTCGGGCAGCTGCAAAAAGCCAAAATTAATAGGTCAAAACATACCCAGTCACAGGCTCATTTTCAATGATGGGCCTGCTGTTCTGTTGGTCAGTGCAAGCCCCAGCTCCTGAAAGTCCAAACTGCTGTGATGGAGCCAAAGCTATGTTATTCAGAAGCCTAGTGGAAAACTGTATCAAGTTCTTCCATGGTTATTAATGGCACTGAGTCCAAACAAGGGCTACTGATGACATTTTGTCCCTCGACATGAGATGTAGTGACACAATGGTGCCTTTCTGCAGCCTTATCAGAATGCTACTGTCAAGAGCAAGCATAGGCAGAGGGGTAGAGAAAGGAGCCTTGAAGCTACCTGAGATATTTCTTTACCAGCTCTGCCCTTCAGGTGCTGGTTCTTTCCTCTCCAGCACAACTCTATCCCACCCAACTCTATTCTACGACTAGCAGAGGGCTCTTTTTCTCCCTAAAACATCTCTAAGCTTTGCATATGGCTTTTCTTTCTCTGCATTTATCACTCAGGTGCAACTGGTCCAGACATACATAGATCCTGTTGTGTGCGTCAGACACTCTGATTCCTCCTCCTCTGACAGCAGAAATCGTGGAGCTGAGGGGATCCCTCCAAGCAAGCAAGCCAGCCAACACCTCTACCCCCACAAGTCTCTTCCTCAGCAAAACCAGGCAGGTGCATCCCCACATGCCTCTGCACTGCACAGCAGAATCTTTGCAAGTGCATGGCCCATCAGTGCTCTCCACAGACCATGAAGCCCATTTTTTCAGCTCCAAGGGGCATCCCCCTCCTCGCCCCCAGGGGGATGCCACAAGAAAGAGTGAGGACTAGGGAAGACATGAAGGAGACGACAACCCCATTGGTTTTCAACCTGAAAATTCCACAATCCCCAGGTCTAACAGGAAGAAAGTCTCATGTTCCCTTAGTTCCCAGCCTGACAATAATGCTGGCATATTTCCCCCATTATGGTTAATGGCCACATCATCTTGCATCAACATGTGCTGTCAGGAGCAGCTCTGTTAGATGACAGAGCAGTGAGTATGTCAAGTTCTCCTCTGTTTGTGGTTGGGTTTTTTTTCTTTTCTCCCCAAAACACTCACAGAATTTCTTGCAAAATAATCTTATTTCCCTCTAGGGCAATGCTATCAGCTGTCATCTAGCATCATGTGCTTTCACCTTTCCTGGATCACTTACACACCCCACACCACTTTCCTCAGGTCTGTCACAGATATTAAAACCTCATAACAAGCTGCTTTGCATTTAATCCCATCTGTCATCCGTTCCTGTTTAAACATCAAGAATTAACATTTTAATGCAACTACTTCCTAAGATATGACAGCTTTCTTCCATTGATCTCAAAGCATCCTGCAAGAGAAGCTGGGTATCCCTGAGCCCCTTTCTCTGTGTGATAATTGATATATAGTGAAATAGGGCAGCCTAAGCAAAACAAACAACCTGATGCCAGGAGACACAAGAGACCCCGGTGAGATATCTCAGCCTGCATTTGCAACTATTACACCAAGCTGCCTACAGTACGTAAAAGCACCTCTGTTTCCATACTGAAGGATGCAGGCAGGATAATAGCACATAACACCTGGAAACACCACAGGTCAAAGTCTGAATGCGTGCAGCAATGAGAGGAGCACACCCTTTTCCATGCCCACAGAGACGTGAAGTGAGCCCAGACAAGCACTCCCATACTGCTGGAGAGTCTACGTGAAGCCTGCAATGCAGGCTGCAGTGGCTAAGCTCATTTGGGACACCCATCCCTGGGGCAGTCTGTAGGACAGGTTGCTGAAGCAGCTAATAACTGCTACAGTCTTTTGTAAGAGAGGATGAAAATAAAAATAAAAATTGGGAAACTGCATTTGTTATTATTCATTAAATGTACTGGAGCTGCCTTATGCACTAAATGTTCTTACCCTGATGATCTTACCAGCTAATTAAAGCAGACTGATGAAGTATGATAGAAGCAATGTGTTAGTACATCCAAACTACAATTGGAAAATTGAGGCAAAGAGAGCACATGTATATATTACCTACATGAAATACAGAGAGCGCATGAAGTTCTGTAGAAAAGCCAGCCTTGTTCCTTCAGATCAAAACATTCCTCTCTCTGAAACTGCGCTAGAATGACACATTAACAATACCCTCCTTGCCAAACTAATTACCTGTATTCTAAAGCAGGCCAACAGATCCTAAGAGTCCAGGATTACCAATCGGTGAAACCGGTATCTGGTAAGTACTGTAGCTGGGAAAGTTTTGCCAGAATGCTGGCCTGGGCCACTTTTGGAATTGAACTTGAATCAAGCCTTCTGGAAGGGCTTATTTATACTTACATGGGACAATGACAACAAACACTGGGATACCATGAGAGAGCAGATTCTCATGGAGTTTTCCATCCTACATTTAGGATGTTCAAACTGTCCAATGGTCCAAAATCCTTTGAAGGAAATCCAAATCGGTACCTTTTAAGTTTCCTCCAGGAATCAGCAGGAGAAACAGGGAGACCTCAAGTTACAACTCCAGTTCCCACTACCCTATTCAGATGCAAATCTCCCGGTTACGTACCTAAAAGACTAAGTTAGAACCTGTGTATCATCATTTCAAGCCAAGGAAAGGAGTTCAGATTCATGCTCGGCTGTTCAGTCCCTACCCTATTTATGTTGGTGTATTAATTACTATACATACTCAAAATGCTAGGCACATACGTGTAAGATACTACTGCAATGAAACCTTTGGCATCCATACCAGTGGCCATAAATCTTGTGAACAAATTCCTTGCGATTTAGCTCCTACTTCCAGTCAGACTGGAATTCCCACAGGACAGTGTCTGTCAGGAGCTTGACATCAGAAATTGCAGATGGTTATGAAAATTGAAACAACTTAAAGAAAAGCCAGCCTAGTTTTGGTAGTTGTTTCTTTTTTTATTTTATTCAGAGTTCTCAAGAGATTCAGGTTGAGGCTGATTCATAGGTCTGGGCCGGTTCCTGCTTTATCCTAATTTGCTTGCCCTAAGCATGGCAAAAGGGCTGGATCCTTCTTTCACTGACTGAAGATGAAGCCCAATAGTCACATTAAAAACCACAAAACATGTTAGATCTTTGGATTCTGGTTCATCAAGCCACTTCCTAAACAAGACTCCATCCAGCTTCAATGATGTTTGGACAAGCCAAATCACAGATTGATATTTAACCAAACTATTTGATGGTTCAACACAAAGCCCTTCTGATTGCAAGCAATGCTGAGCTGCCAAGTTTTAAACAAAAGATGCTGCGTACAACCTGTGTAATGCAGAGATGGGACAGGACACAATCTGTTCCTCACTATGCAGCCTTTTGCACTGCAATATCAAGCTCATGGGATCTTTCTCTCTGGGGGGAATGACCCTCTCCCCTACCAAAAAGCAGGGAATGAGGTGGCACCAAGCCAGGAGAAGGAGTTGGTGAAGTGGCTGTGGGGCAGGTTCAACTAGCTTGATGCTGAAAGACAGAAAGACAAGCAGCTGGCAACCGTGCGTAGGTGGGGAGAGCCCTGTTGTCCGTGTTTGCCAAAGGGGTAGAGAATAACATATATTCCTGTGTCTCAGTGGAAGGGAAAGTTCCCAGAAGCTTGCCTCATCTCTCTTCCTATTCTTAACCCTTCTCTGGCACCCTCGCAAGTCTGGGTATTGCTAGAGGAGCTGCTCTGCAGAAAACAATTCCGGAAAATCAGCCCTCCCCAGCACAGCAGCAAGCAGGCCCTTTTTGTCTCTCCAGCAGCGGAAGAATGATAGCTGAAATCATTTTCCTAGTATGACACCACATGGACCAGCCCCAAAAGCCTTGTTTGTAGAGAAATGGGCTGCAGAAGTAAACAAGTCTCAAGTGCTTTCAGAGCAGGGTCCTCATGCCAGCCAGAGCTGGAGCTCTGTCCTCTTTATCACCCAGCTCCAGCTGCCAGTCCCCAGCTCAGTAAACTATCTCATACATTGCAGAGACCAATTCAGCATTTCAGAGAATTGAAAGACTCAGATAAATATTTACAAAACTAAAGGAAGGTGCACTGGCTCTGCACTTCACCTAATCCAGTGCAGCATTGTTAAATGGAAGATGTGAAACTGTGCCCAGCGATGTAAAAAACCTTGTGTGAAGGTATACTCATCCCCTGGTCACTATTACCATTTGTAGATATCTAAAGGTCCGATTAAATGTGTTCATGTCCAAAAAGTCATTCTTGTAGCAGGGATCCCATTTCTCGTCACGCTTATTCCTCTGATCCCTGGGCTGGGGTAGCTTTTATCCCACAAGCAGGGACAGCTTTTTTCCCAAAAACACTGCTCTTGCTGACCTGGCTTTAAGCAGCGGTAGGACTTGAAGGTCTCCAGAGGTCCACCAAACTTGGCAACCTTGGCTCTTGTGAATGACCTCGAGGTACTGACTTGCATCAGTGCTAGAGGGATGCAAACCCTCAGGTCTGAGGTAAAAAAATCGTAAAACACATTTAAAATTCCCAGATCAAGAAAGATGCTTTCAAAGCAACAGACTTGAAAGGAATTTTTAAAAAAGATTTTTTTTTTTTTTCTGGGAAACAAAAATTTTTCTCTCTCTGCTTTGCTCTGCATCATTCTCAGGTCATCACTGTGAGATACTGTTGTGACAGTGGATTTGACCACAAGGGCTGGCACAGTCTGTGCTCTACTCCACCTCATGTTTGGCATAAACTGTAAATCTGGAGCAGAGATAAGAGGCCATTGCTCTTTCCTAAATACCCAGCCACAGTGATCAATGAAGATAAGAAAAAGCTGTGGCAGGATTGAGGGGAAAATGTCACCCTGCCTTGGAAGGTAATTTGTATAAGAGCCAGACTAGCCTTTGGGTGCTGTGGTCTTTCAGTCTTCAGGTTAATCCCAGCTTATCTTTTAAATTGAATGGAAGTTTCCAGCATTTGTCATTTCAGCTTGGAAAATGTAAACTGATCCCTTGGTCAGTTTCTTCTACAAAGCTTGGAGGTCTTTGGCTTCCTGCTAATCAGCTACCAAAGCTGGGAGGGACAGGAAGATGGGGATGGCAGATTGGGGCACCAAGTTAACAAATACAAAAGCCCTTTTCATCTCTAGACCCAAACAAAGTTTACAACAGATTCTCTTCCTCCACAATAGATGAAAAGCAAGGAAAACCTGGAATTGCACTAAGGAGGGCCAAGCAAGGGACTGGAAGAGCAGAAAGGGAATCCATTCCTTTCACTCCCTGAGTGCACTTCCCAGAGTCTCACCAGACCTCAGGAAGGAGCAGAAGGAGGCCAACAAATCAGATAGTCATGGACTCAGAAACGATGTCAGATGGAGCTGGAATAAATAGAAGTGGATGGATGGATAGATAGATAGATAAAGGATTGGTTAAATTATGACGTCGCATCCCTTGACACAGCAAAAAAATAGCTGTGGCAAGCCAGCAAGGCTGTGCAAAGGAGCAGACAAGGTCTAGTGTGCCTGTGGTTGTCCAACTTGGGTGTGAGCATGGCTGAAGGGAAGCAAAAAACAAGGTACTGAGGAGGGTACAATTCTCTCCAGGTTCACACGTAGCAACAGTGTAAGTTTCTATAGCAACACCAGAATTATTTTTAGCATTAGTCATATTTTAACAGTAGCAACCCAACATGGAGCTGGGGTGGAAGGCTGCATTTCACCCCCTCCACCACTTTTTTCTTTTTTCCTGATGATGCAGAAGCACACCCTGTTAATTGTTAAGTGCATATACACAAACTAACCACGCCTACAAATAAAGTCAAAAGGGGAGGGCGTCAGGCAGAAAAGCCCATTTTTTTCCCCCATGAGTCTCCTTCATTGATGTCTCTTCAGCGTGGGCTCAAAGCCCTGGTGAGCTGCAGTCTCCAGTAACAGTGGGGCCAGACACTCAGCCCACAGAAGACATTTTCAGGGTATTCTTGCAGCTCCTTTCAGTCTTGATGCATTCTTTAAGCTTACAGGAGAGAAGAGAGGCACCATGTGTCTTTTTTGCCGCAGCGTGCCATGGCAGCAGCATAGGGACTGAGTGATGGCTGTTATAGATCGACTGTGTTCAGAGGGGTGCTTCTCCATCCCACTGCCTGCAAGCGTTTGTGTAAGGAGGGCGTGAAGGCAGCTCCTAGGCACAGAAGGGTGCAGGGTGAAAGAAAAGGTAGAGATCATCTTCCCCAAGATGAGGGAAAAAATGCCCATGCTGCTGAAGTGCCCAGGTGTGTGAGAGGAAACAATGGGATCAAGTACAGCTTGCAGCTAATGGATATATATAATGTAATTCAACCTGCAAATATACACAAAGGCCAAACAGATACAGCTTTTTGGATCTATAAATTATCAAACATCTTCCACGATGCCAGTCCCTATGGCTGTTACCAAATGACCAATTCCTTACGCAAGTTTGGAAGTTCTCTTTCTTGTTGGGCAAAACCCAGTGCAGCACAAATGACTGCCTTGCTTAACTGTTACAGGAGCCAGCGACAAACAGAGCAGATCCATTACAGTCTTGGCCAAGCAAGAGCAGGAATACAAATTATAACATCTCCTAAGTATCTGTTATCCACCCACGCACCCACAGACAGTTCCTACTGCCACTCAGAACAACCCAAATCATTAGCAATAAAAATGTGTACAGCGATAATTAACAATTTCCCTTGCATGCAGTTTCTTTCATGCAAAGAAAAGCCATTGTGCTTCACAATTCATATAGCCACTGAATTGCAAGGGCTCTAGCCCCCTCCCTCTTCTAGCCATACATGCATACCCACAGGAACCAGGAGCTCAAGTGTCCAGCTCTGGGAATGGAGTAGGAGTAGTTCTACTGGGATATGATCAGTAAGAGTCCTCAAGCCCTAGTTTCCTGCTCTAAGGAATCTTCCCACAAGCAGGGTGGCAATAAGAAGGGATAAGAGAAAAAGCAAGTGGGTTGACAAATTGATTTTATCCCTGTCAGGGACCACAAGAATTAGCCCACATGCTAACTCACACCATGCTGCTGAGACTCTGCTAACACTACGAGGAGCTATGGGTGTCTGTGCATGCCCCAAAACCACCTAGATCACTTCATGATATCTGCTCATTCCAGGGCAGGACCTGGCTAGGCTGCCTCAGGCAGCCAAAAGCATGAGGGCACAAGGCACTGGCTGACATCTGCCTTCTGGGAGGTGTGCTCTGTTCACTGGGCATGTGGTCAGGTCAAAAAATGGGAATAGAATCCTTCCTTTTCTATGAGCCTTGACATACCTTAATTTACCACATAAGCATTTTATTACACTGCCACTTCCAAGAGGAGGCAAGTCAGGACTGTGCTTCAGGCTAGGGGCAGATAGGATGGTGCCCCAGCTCCTCTTAGCAGCGTAAGAACGTCCTGTATGGAAACAGGTGCTAAAGAGACAGTTGTGCACTGGGTTTCCCATCCTCCTAGCTGCCTGCCTCCCTGTACTTCCAGCCAGTGGCTTTTTTTTTCATGGCCCACAGATCCCCACCTATCCACAGAGTGAAAAAGAGAAAATCACCTCTTATACAGGTGCTAACATATTTACCAGGATCCGCTAAGGGTAATACCTCCACTAGCAATGTTTAAGAATACACAAGCTGAAACAGGTTTTAAACCCTCATCAAGTGAGCCAGATTCTGATCACATCCATGGAAAGCAATCTCTGCTTGTTCTCATCTTGAGAAGACTCACTTCTGCTTGCTCCTGAGCCCATGCCAAAGGAGGCTCACCATGAACCACTCCTAGCAACAATCACATCAGCCCGCTGGGGCAGAAAGCAAGTTTTCAAACTTTATTTTCTCCTCTGAATACAATGTTTGCCACATGATCTACATCACTGCATTCAAATGGTCACCTCGCTAGCTAGCAAGACAGGACCACCACTCATGGTTCCCAACATTGTAAACAACTTGATTGTCCCTGGCATCTCATCCAGACAAGCACAATGCCCAGAAGGAATGGACATGTTGGTCCTTTTTTGCCGACTGGCTTATACAATCCATGGATCCCTCACATATTCTGGAACAGGCAACAAGTACAAATGCCCCTGGGGAAAGGCCAAGTTTGTATTGCAATTTAATTGCCTGTATCCACGACATCTAAAAAACCACAGAAGCTCCTTAGAGACAAGCCTGCTGCCTCATGAAATTACGGATGCTGTTTTACCACTTCAGTAAGTACTCTGTGTCTCCCAAAAAAGGGGGAGGTTGATTAAAACAATTTGCTCTTCAGCCTTCGTCCATCTGCTAAAACATACTGATCTTTCTCCAGGAACACTTAGCACAAGCCAAGTCAACAGGAGCAGAGAAGATGGGAAAAGCTCAGATAATTGGGCTGTCACTGCCATAAGGGAACTGTATGGGCCAGGAGAGGAGGAAGAAAAAAAAAAATGGCTGTGTGGCTGCCTGCCAGAAGGGCTGTCATATCCACAGGTGAGCTAATATTAGACTCTGGGAATGGAGTCAGAATAGGCAGTTTGGTCTGCTCCTACACTGGCTTCCGCGTGGCTCTCAACACCGGCGCGCAGTACTTAGCCCTGCGCATTGCGTTGTGTTGGGAACGTGCTATCCAGGAGCTATTTTCAGACTGTGACAATGAAAAGCTGATGCCCCAGCTGAGTGGCAGCCAGCAGAGCTGCTGTCGTCACCATTTGAAATCTTCAGCACCTGCCACCTCTGGAGTTGGCAGCCCTCCCCCAGGCTCCCTACAGGGATGATACCTACTTCTTTGACTATATTTCAACACCTACCTGACCCTGAGTTATGTAAAACCCCACGGTAAAGAAAACTTCAGCAGGACCCAGAGAATGTAATGATGCTCCTGCTCTGGAAGACAGGGACCACTACCATTGAGACCCTGCCATCAGGTGTCATTCCTAATGGATCTGGCTGCTGGTCTCCAATCTCAGTGCAGCATGGGGCAGATCAGAACTCACCCATGTTTTGCAAACACTGTGAGCTCTCTGACTGGAAACCACTGGAGAAAGACCAGATCTCCTTGCATTCACCCTTGAGTTCCCTTTATTTCCCTAGGTCACTGGGGCTGGAAGGGCTGTGCATAGTGCATTAGCCCAGGATAGGTAGGGGCTTCTGTAGGAAGCTGCAGATGCACAGGGCTGCAGCGATGTTACACCAGCATTCCACAGCTCTTGCTGCATGTTTATGCTCTTGTTTATGCTTGGGTTTAGTGTCATGGTGGTTTTTTTCATTAATTACTCAGAACTTTAAGTGATGGGCGCCATTTGAAAAGTATTTAATTTTCAGGTGTGGACAAAGATTTGAGCTTTAAAGGCATACTCTAGTGGCTGGTCCTTAATAGGAATTAGTCTGGACTAAGATCAAAAAGATAAGACTTGCTTTTAGCCTGGCAGCTGAGATAGAGACATGTCACTGAGCTGCCTAGGATTCCCAGGTAAGAAGAAATCCCCTGGCTGAGGAGTGTTATGGACACAATCTGATTAAAATCAATAGTTTGTTTTAGCAACCAGTGTGTTCAGGTCCTATAGCAACAGTCCCAACATCCAGCTCTTGCTACAGGAGTATTATTGCACAGGCCGAGTTTCCCTGGCACTGCCTGTGGACAAAGATCACATGCTGGATTTCTGGGACTGGCTCTGAGCTATAGAAATGGCAAGAGAGAGACTTCTTATGGCCAAAGCTGTGCAGGGGCAAACGCAGGAGAGCAGCACCAAACTTACTTGATGGGGCTGGGAGCAACAGACTAAGACCAACTTTCAATCTCAAAGACATCACTTTGGAGGGTTTGGAAGATCATTGCAAGGTTACAGCAGAGCTGGTAACTCAGGAACAAAAAAAATGAATCAGCACAAGTTTGCAGCATTATTATTCCAATAAGATGTGGGCTTTTTTGGAAACAAGGACACTATACACGCTGGCCTGAGCTGCTACTTGTGGAAAGGACCTGAAAGTACCATAGTGACTAGCATTTAGTTTGTTTGCTCTAGGGCTCAGCAAGTATGTTAACCAAGGAAATTAATTTTTATTGTTCTTTATTCAGCCCTCAATTATTTTTACACACACTTAGCATAAGAAGCATTCTCCTGAGCCTGACAGAAGAAAAGCTGTTCTCTAAAATGAAAATCTACCTCTTGCTCAAACCAGGACAACCAAGGAAGGAGATCCCATGGGCTGCAAGGTGTCTGACTTCAATACAGCCGCTATCTGATGAACACCCAAATTCAGCATATGCTCCCCTGTGTCCTGTCCTGCCCCAGGGAACAGAGGGCAAAAAAAGTGAGAAACAGCCTGCATCACCAGAGAGCTCTGCTCTCCTGCACTGCATTTCCACAGGGATGCCATGCTGGCCTGATGAAGTGCAATCACGCCTGGTCTGCCCTCAGTTACAATACATTTCACTCTTCCCCAAAGAAACATAGAATTTTTCTAATTAAGCATTAAAGTGATTCAATTATTAGGAATGCTCTCTTGTTGAGCTAAAATCCATCCTAGACAAGAGTACAGCAAGGCTTTGGACAATTCTGGAGAGGTTTTGCTACCGGGTGGGTCAAGAAACATTGCATCTCAGAAAGGGGATATTTCTTTTTCCCTTATGAGAGGCACTAAATTGTGCTCTCTGCAAGTGCAAAAGACAGTGGAAAAACAAGAGAAAATGATACCAACAGAAAAAAAAAAAGAGAGAGACAGGCAGGCTTGAGCTGCAGAAGAGGGGCCAAGCAAAAGCATACACCCAAGTATGTCAGGCTGCTGGGGCTGTTAGTGAGGGTGTTGCCCCAGCACCTTCCAATCTGTCATGGACAGGAGGAGGTTGAGTTTTGGCCCACTAAACAGGACTGCTTTTGCCAGCACAATCCTCACAACCAATCTCAAAATCCTGGATGAAACTTGCTAATTGGCACATCAAACCACTATGACTGACAGCTGTCAAGCCAACATAGCCCAATGTCAGCTCTGTGAGGCAGCTGAAGTGAAAAACATTCCACATCCCGTGAATGGTGCATAATTATTTTTGTCCTGAAAACAAACAGTCCCCTACCCACTGGGTTGCTGTCTCTGACATGTACCACCTCCACGGTGGCTGTAGCCCTGCCTGGCTGTGGTGGGAGCTGCAACAGGCTGCTCCGGAGCCCCGGCCCTCCTGCCCCAGAGCGTGTGGGCTGTTCACCCACGTCCCTGACAGCACTCAGGAGCCACCGCTGAAGGACACATGGGATTCAGATGACATGTTCCTGCAGGACAGCACCACAAGGGCAGGGAAAGCCTCCAGAGAAACAACAGAAACCAAGGGGAAGGAGAGAAAGAAAAGCTGTGAAAGCACTTTGTCACCACAGCTGAATTACATGCATCTGTGTATTGGGTTTAGGGGTGACAGCCCTTTAGCATCTTCCCAAGCAGAGTATTCTTCCCAAATCCTCTCCTCTTCAAACTCACTAATGGTGAGGGAGGAGCAGGAAGAAGTCTCTCAGTGCTGCCTTAAAGGCTTTCTCCTCAGGAGCACCCTGTGAGATCAGGATGGGAGCCAAGGCTGCACTGACAACACTTTAATTTGTAATGGCTTTGGGAGAAAAAAAAGAAATAATAATAAAAAAAATTACAAACACTGTCTAGACAAATGTAGCCACCTTCTAAGTCTCCCTTCCCTCCCATCTGCTCCATTTGTCTTCACACACTCCAGCTGGCCTGTCCAACATCCTCTCCTTGTCTGCTGCTCTGTGCTAATGATGCCCCCATTTGTTTAAGTGTTCAAGGAACTCCAAGCCAGCACACCGCACACTCACACGGATGGTTGCAGAGCAGTCAACCGGCAGCACAACTGCAGCTCATGGAGCCATGTCTGAGCTAGCTTTATACTGACTGGAGAGGCTATTGATAAGAGTGGAGCTGTGGCAGGTTGGAGCTCAGTCCAAAATCTGGCCAAGAAACTGAATAAATATTCATATGCAGGCAGCACCCCACAAGCTGCCTGCTGCTGCTATACTGCCAGCAGCACAGCTACGTACTGCAATATGGACAAGACCCTACAACGGGAGTCTCTGGCTGCATGTCAGATCCAGGCTCTGCAGAATACAATTATGCATTTAACTGATTGAGCTGCTGTGTTTAGAGAACATCTTCCTAAAGGCTGCTCTTTATGGGGAGCTTGGACTAGGTGACCTTTAAATGTCTCTTCCAACCCAAACTATTCTATGATTCTTTAAAGAGCTTGGCCTTCTCTGCAGACATGGTTGGATACAGCAAGCTCAGATCAAGAGCCAGCACCACAACAGATGCCCTTCCCAAACTCTTCCTCCACTGTTTCAGTGAAGCTGAATGAAAAAAAGAAAAGTCAATTGTTTTACTTTTCCAAATTATTTTAGGGAAATGGGTTTCTGTCCTGGGTGGTGGGCTGACGCAGTGTGTCCTATGTTCCCACAGCCTCAGGGCATCAGCTCAGATGAGAGCAGAGCACAGAAGGCTATGAAACAAGTATACAGCAGTAAGTGACCTTCCATGACCCAGGTAATTTGTGCCCTACTTTACTTAATCCCTGGAAATCCTGGACCATAACCTCAGGACCTGCCTGCAGCACACTATGCTAAAATTAAACCAAACTTTTTCCAATGAGGTTTGCAGACCTCAGGCATGAATTTTTCTCCTCAGAAGCTTTGCAGTTTAACTGTTACCAGACCAGCAAGGTGAGCTGTGGATTGACCTGGGTAAGTGCACAAGAGCCATCTCTGTGGGAGCAGGGGTCTGTGGGAGCATCAGTGCTGCCTGGTAAAAGTTGAAGACCTCAGTTTTGCCACCTGCAAATGGAGATGGTGATCCTCATCTTCACAAAGCATCTTATAAACCCAAAATGAAAGCATGAGGAAATGTCTAAGGATTGTTTTTCTGAAGTATATTTACCATGAAAAAGCTGAGGACAGAAAAGACTCTGAGCCTGTTGCTTGGGAACAAGCAGAGATCATTGCTGATCCATCATCTCACCTGATTCTCTTTGTGTCCATACACATCTCTCAGCTCGCTGCTCCCACTTTGTACCTTTGCGTCCCCTAGGCCAGGACAGAGACTGTTTTTCCATCGAGCTGGAGAAAATCTGCTGATGAAGAAGAGCCTGTTCTCTTACCCCTACCAGGAAGCAGATGCCACGTTTTCAGCAGGGAGATGCATCCTCAAATGGATGAACCGTATCAAATGAATAGTTAGACACAATTTGGCCCAGGTTCAGCTGACCTAAATTCTGCTTAATTTCCCAGCCTAGTGTGGTCTGTGGGAAGACCCACAGCTTTCAGCAGCATCTGCCAACAGCAAATATCAGACAAAGGTGGAAATTAGGGCATCTGAATCTGGGCCAGTGCTCTTCAGTCCTGAGATCCCATCCTTCACTGTGGTCCTGTCTCTGCTGCTGGGATGAGAGGCCAGCAGCCCAGTCATTTGCCATCCCGAGGATTCAGGCTGGTTATGATTTTGCTTTTAATACTGGACTGACAGCAAGAAATGGAGAGGTGCAAGAGCAGCCTTTGTGGGGGAGAAAAAAAAGAAAGGGAGCCTATCAGCCTTAGGAAAATGACACCAAAAACTTAGTGTGAGACAAGATGAAAGACTGAAACCTCTTCCACTCACACTTTATTAATTGACCACCTCCTGCCATGGTGTTTAATCCAGGTTGCAGTCCCAGCTGCAGAGCTGCTCACATCCATAGCTGCTGCAGTTGTGCATGTGCAAACGTGTAGTAAGAGGTGCAGTGAGGAGAGGTGCTCAGTCAGCCAGCATGAGACGTGCAGCACTAACGCTGCCCGTGTGCAGCCTTCGTGGCTGTGCTCATCTCCTCTCCCTGTGTGTTACAAAGCCAGGCCAGCGTGTGATGGAGACCTGGAGCTTCAGCTGAAGACTGGGGGCCACAATCCACAAGCAAACTATTTCCCCATTCATTTTTCTTTTATTTCAAGCAGTGTATGTTACTTTTCTTGCAACTTTGCCACATTTCAATCATTTGCAGTAAAGCAAATCAATCATTTACACGACTTACTATTTGGTTCAACCTACACACAGCTAAAAATGACAAAGGCTCTCCTTGAATGAGGACAGTACGTTATTTGAATGAGGCTGACAAGAACAGGATCTCTTTGGCTCATCTCCTGCCACTCACTGACAGCTATTTAGAAAGGTCTGTTTGACAGTAATTTCCTCTTTACATTCTTACTCTGCCTGACTGTAAAACTACCAATGCAGAAACAAAACCGTTCAGAAAAAGACAATCAACCGTTTGAATCAGGTGCCTCTCTATTTACCATCTGAGACTTTGGATAATTTTTCAGTAAAAGCAAGGAAGACCACAGGCTTCACAGCATGCTTGTAAAACAGGTCATGCCTCCTGAGCATCCTCCTACTCTTCCCAGGGATGCTGCAATTTCTAAACATACTGCATGGCCATGGTGTCCCTCCTGCTTGGGGGGTACTGGCAGCACCAGAAAGCCCCATGGATGGTTTGCACAGCTTGTCTTGTGGCTCCACTTATTGGGCCAGCTGCTCAGAGCACTCTCAACCTGGCTACATGTAGGGGGCTGACTTCTGGAGCCTGACACGTATTCCACAGATGCATCTTGTTGCTACAGAGTCTTTCTGGTGCTTTATTATTCTTGAGATCTCACCTCTTGCAATCTTTCACCGAGGCACTAAGCCACTGTGCTGCTGAACTGCCAGAGGATTTACTTATACATGTTTTCTCTTTGGAATAGCCCCAAAATCCACGTCAGTCATGGTCACACTCAAATTCCACATCAGGCAGCTTTCCTCACCTGCCCTGGAAATGTTATTATTTTAGCCTGCTGCCACAAAGAGACAGACTGGTATCAATTTTAGATCAAGCTACTTAAAAAATCCTGTCCTCTGTTTCAAATCTAACTAATTGCAGGCTGAACACACCCTCAAGATGCCTGAACTGTTTGTGCACATCATAGGCATAAAATCCACATCCCCTATGGGTTGCACTTACAGAAATGAAGGATTGTGTGTAAAAAATTAGCCCTTGGTTTGCAGTGGTTCAACAAGGAGAACTGTAACAGAGGACAGAGGTGTCTAGGATGACCAGAAGAACATAAAATCAAGGATTAGACAGGAGGAGAGGAAGCTTGTAAGTGGTCAGCTAGCTAACAACATGCTGCCAAAGGAGTGCGTGCACTGTTTGAATACAGATAAGATGAAGAATGGACTTTAGAAGCCAGTCTGTTCTAACACAGATGGGATAGAGATGAGCAAAAAATCCTTTCCTAGTATGCAAGAAATCATTTTCATCACAGTTGACTGTGCCTGTATAGGCCAGCGCATAACCAATTACTTACATATACTAATGAACACATGCTCCTCTCTAGAGGGAGAGAGTCCTTCAACAAAGCCATCAGGACATAAGAACCTTTACTGCATCTTTTATGATACACTTAGGGCTGAAAATCCCGGCTCCTCTGCCTACGTCCCACAACAAGCAGCCTTATCAGACATCTCTCTATCTATAGCTGCAGAGATTGTCAGATTAATCCTAGCCCTTTTCAGAAATCCACCCACTGTATTTTCCCCCTTAGAGATTGGTGTGTCTGCAAATCTTCTCTGTGGCTGTGAGTTCACATCCTTGAAACACAAACTGCAAAGGGGAGGGACATCGCAGGCCTGATCACACCACTGACACCACGTTACCTGTGCGGTATATCAGCGCAGAAGAGAGGTCAGAGACCTTCTCTTTGGCTATCATGTCTCATCTCCTCAGTGTTGCCAGAAAATTTCTTGGAGATCTAGAAAGAATTGATGAGGATGAGATGAACAACAGGAGCCTCAGCAATGAGGAAGAGAAACTACCCTTAACACACATGCACAGAAGGAAGGTGGAAGAGAGCAGGGCATGCTTTGTTCACTTGCTTACCCTCAGAACAGATAGTCAGGCTAAAGATTTCATACTCAATCTTTTCCTTTGCTCTTTTCAGTGAAAATATTCTGGCTTATTTCTGACATTCTCCTTGTCAGTGCACAGAGAATCAGGAGTACAACAGTACCAGGTTGTCTTCGCCATTCAGGAAAAGGAGCGAAGAAAGGCTTTAAAACACATGCACATTTTCAGACTTCCTTTATACACTGCAAAGGAGGGCACAAGGGCCAAGGCCTCTACTCTTTCCCCAGTCGCCTTCAACATGAAGCATGCAGCACACTGTGGGGTTCAGTCCCAACTCTTGCATTCACCAGAGGAAAACAACTGATTTATGGGACTGTAGCATTGCTTCTAGGCCAAACACAACTAGAGCCTCAGCACTGAAATGCCTTGTAAAGCATTAGGCTGACTTTCTTTTCTGCTGGCCTTCTGTTTATGCAGGCAGGAGGTACTTCCTCTATGCTTTGCTGTGCTTGGCAGCATCTTGGGAATGCTAAGTCAAGCAGATTGCCTTTCAGGCATGGGAAGATCTTGGCTGAAACCATAAATAGATTGTGCATCTTCATCCGCTGCTTACACTGAGCTTATCAGCACATAAACAAAATAAGGGAAAGTGCAACACATCACCCACACCCTCAAGGAGCTCTTCTGTAGGACCTGCATGAGCCTGTGTGAAACCTGGACCACCCAGCTGGTTCCACTCAGGGAGGCACTGCACAAGCCACAAGCCATGCAAACCACAAGCTGTAGGACCCAATGAGGAAGGGCCAATCTCTCCAAGTTCAGCAAAAGTACTAATATATCCACTAGTATGTGATTAGCTTTGCAAAGGACAGTGCTGCTAAGACCTAAAAAGCTAACTTTACTTCCTGAGAACTTTTATGTACCTGATGCATCCATTTTCCTTGTCAGCATGGGAAGCCTGGAGAGCCTAAATATCCAAGAGTATTTGTGCATGTGCACTATTTCTAGAGGCACTTACTATCCTCAGATCCAGACAGAGGGCAAGTCTATGTCTGACTACTTCAGTAACAAATTATTACCCATGTCTTCCTCCCTGCTGACAGCTCATCCTAATTTTCTGCATATGTGGTACATAGTATATCACCCAATTCCCATGCCATCTTCTCAGGCCCAGCTGAGCTAGTGGGATGCCACAGTTCACTGCAAGCCAGGCATGTGCCAATGGACTATTTCTCTGCTGCTCTTCTCCATTTTTCTCAAGCTTCTAAACCTTAAGAGATTATTTAGCACTCCTAAGAGCAGCTTCATGTTGAGAGGGACCAGTAGTTTTCCCAAAACTGATGGTGAGGAGAAGGTTGCAGATGAACAGAAGAGATTACAGAAAGCACATAGAGGCTGCATGCTGCAGAAGCAGGGTCAAGACAGGGAGACACTATAGGCAGCAAATTCCCTTCCTCAAAGTGTTTTTCACCCTTCTGCTTCTTTGCCTGGCCTCATTCACCAACTCCTTGCTCCCTAGGCCATGGTTCTTAATCTCTTCCCTGGCATTCTATATTGCTTCTCCAATATCTCCCAGCTCTTTCCTCCAAACATTCCTCACAAACATCCTTTTCCCCTTCAGAAAGCATAAGGAAAACACATGAGGGAAAACAGAGAAACCAAATTTAAACAAACAACAGGGTATTGCAAGCTGAACTTGAGATCACTGACACTTTGCTATTAGTCTTTTCAGCCTCCACCCTTTCAGCTGAATATTTCCATTTCCACTGCAAACTCTTTGGGGCAACAGCTTCTTCTTTATTCTGTCCTTGACACATTCTTTGGGAAGTTATTAAAACCTCGAGTGGGCAGGAACGCAGGCTTCTTGGAGTACACAAAAGCCCAGCATCTCCTCTCATACTCCATAGGCAACATTGTGAATGGTTGCATATGAAACACCAGCAGCAAGATCTTGAGCTGAGCAACTGGCTAACTCGGGTCATGGCAGCTCACATACACCATCTGGAGCAAATCATAGCAGTTTAGAGCTGGAAAGTGCCAACTGGCACAAGTTCAGACCTAGCCCCAAAAGCCATGAATGCAGCTCTGTCAGTGAAGACCAGGCAGTTGAGGGAACTCCCTTGGCTTGAGCTAGATACTCTTGGAAAATGGATCTGCTGCAAAAGGGAGCCAGTGGGCTGTCCACATGCTCCACTCCAAACCCCAGCAAAGGTTGCTCAGCCCAAAGACTCCAGTAAGCACTGTCATTTCACCTCCTGTCAAAGAATCACCTCCTGTCAAGGAATCGCTCCTGTCTTTTGCTGAGCAGATGTTTGAAAGCAATTGTAAAGTGCCAAGGGTCCTCTGTTGAAGTGGCAAGTGAAAGGCTTTCAGGTTATCTCATGGAAACTCATCTTAATGCCATAGGGGCATATGCACAAGAAACTCTCACAAGTCCTTTCTTACTCATAAGCAGTCCCGGTATATGCCTTTAGTGGGCTGAAAGGCAGAAGAAGGGGAGGTGAAGACACATGTTGCAGACTGCATGTAGTGGAAGGGGAGCAGCCAGAACCTCCTCCTCAGCTTCCTCTGCTCTCTCCACTACCCCAGCCTCCAATTTTCTCCCTCTTTTCAGCCTGCTGCCCTTCCTCTTGCAGTGTCTGTCCAACTGCACTCACACACCTCACACACCATAGGCACAGCAAAAGCCATGGACCCACTGGCACAGAGCAGCCCCATGCAGACCAGCACAACCCCAGGAGGCCCATTGCAAACAAACATATTATGGGAAAACCTGGGAGTTACAGCTCTGGGACCATGACACACAGATGTGTGTGCCCCTGTGCACTCCTCCACAGCCTCAGAGATGCTTCCCAGATATCCCAGTAACCATGGCATCTCAGAGGTGATAGCACTAGAGGCCTCTGCCCCAGGAAGGAAAAGGACCTTTGCATCCCAGCCTGCTGCTGAAATCCCAGGGCTAGCACCACTGGGAATCTAGCAATAAACAAACCAGAGCAAAAGGCTTTCTTACAGCTGCAGCCAAGCATGAACTCCCCTGAAGGCATAGACATGCTCTCTGTAGGGTGCTTGATGCCTATGGATTATTTGTGAAAGGTCAGATATGTAACAGCGAATTGAAGTGGCTGAAGAGAGTTAATAAACACTTTGCTGCTATCAGCAAAGCCCTATCTAATAGGCACATCTCTCTCTTTACTAATGAGCATCCTTCCCAACTCACACATGACCAGTACTAAACCTCAGCTGCTCCATCAGCCTGTCCTAGCATCCGGCTGCCCTGTGGACTCCTCACAAAGGCCCTGCAAAACCCTCTCAGACTGGCCTTCTGTTAGCAAGTTTGATGCTTTCTCCTCCCAGAGCAGCCTCAGTTTTACGTGCCATTTGAGTTTGTATAGCTGTTGCATTGTAAATCACTCATGTACGTCTCCATCTCTCCTGTAAAGCCCAAGAGAGCAGTGCTGCCACTCAGGAGTCCATCCCCATGGCCACCTCCTTCCCGCCCTGGACAAACCAACCCCTGGCTCCATTGACATGCAACCACGACACCCCGGCAGTGTTGTCCTCAGCCTGTCAGTTTGACCAGTCACTCCTCTTCCTCCACGGTTCCGTCCAACATGAAACATCACCTCTCCATCCTCTTACCCACATTCCCATAGCAGCTGTCATCTCTCTCTCAGTTCTGATCTGCGATATTCTCTGCCACCACTTTTCCCCTGTTCCTTTTTCCTGGCACTTGGACAAAAGACCTCAGTGTTGGCTTGTAACACTTTTTGGTTTATTCCCTCCTAGGATAACTGCCAGTCATCTCACACTGACACACATCATGTAGTTATTTCTGTTAGGGAGAAGTATCCTTTTCAAGAAACTAATGCTACTTTCCCCTGAGATCTCAAAATTGATGGGACCCCAAGTCCTTCATTGGACTCTGGCTCTCTGGCATGTCAGATGGAAAAAAAAACCACAGAAGAGAAAAATTCCCAGCCCCCACTAAAGCCACTTTTCCTATTGCAGGACTGTCCCGGCTCTGCCGTGTGTGCTACAAAGGGTGACCAAGCACCAGCAAGTACCACATGGACACATTCCAGATCTCAACATGACAAATTATGCCCTTAACAAGAGGGCCAGAAGACAATAGTGAACTCATGAGATGCCGGCTCCTAACCAGCTTTGACAGGACAAAAGAAAAATTCATAAATAGAAAAGCAGAATTGCTGGACTGCTTTCAATTTGTGAGAAAGTGACAGGAGATTTTGAGTGACCTGACCCAAAAGAGAGAGGAAATCTGAATCAAGGAGAAGCTTTAAAAGGACTTGACAGAAGAAGATAACCCTAGTCTTCTGATACAGCTCCAGCCTCAGCCAAGGCTGGAAAACTCGAAGCTTGTGTGGAGCATCTGCCTGAAATGGTTGGAAATCCTATTTCAGATACATGGTGGCATCAAAAGTTGTTTGTTTGTATTGCTTTTGTAACATTCAGAAACAGGCAAACTACTCCAAAAGACTCACCCTAAAGAAAAGAATCTATCCATCCTCTGTCCCCTGCAAACACTCACACAGGCTCTTAGTTTTCCCAGAGAAGCACATACTTAGTGCCACTGTTTACATCGTTTTGCCTGTAAAGCCAAGATGAGAAAGAAGTATTTGAATCCAGATCTGTTAGAGAGAAAAAATACATTTCATAAACATCTATAAAAATCCAAACCAAAATAGATCCCACATAGAAGATATTTTCAAGATTTAATTTCTAATACTCAGAGAAAACTGCCATGCCCAGTTAACAAAGGGAGGTTCCCAGGTGGGAAAAAAAGCATCCAACTTAAAACACAAGCAAACAACAACAACAAAAAAAGAAACAACAAAAACAATGAACAAACACACACCAGAAAAAACCCTGCCCAAGTCTTAAATTTATCATACACGTTAGGTTAAATTTGTCCTACGCATTAGGTCCAATTTGACATGCAGGAAAATCTCTAACATCCAAAACCAAGTGCATTAACGTATTTATCACTGCTATGGCAACAGAGAAAAAGCTGTGAAACACCTACAGTCTGAGGCACACCCACCAGCTGGAACCAAGCATCAGGACTGTGATGGATTCAGTCATTTTGAGTAAGCAAATTAATGTGCTGTGGATGTCATAGTGAGTTGGTCTAAATTTGGAGAGTTAAATACATACTACAATTCATCTTGTGTTCACCTCCACATTAAATTAGAAGCCAATAATTCTTGATCTATGGCCTTGTATTCAATTTGCTCAGTTAATTTTGTAGCTTAAAAGGCTATTGAACACCTTGGGGAAAGAAAACTACACAAACAAATATAATCTCATCAGATCCTCTGCCCACTGGCTGCAACTGAAGCATTAGCGCAGCCAATTCACGTATTCCCACTGAGCAGTAAGTTCACAGTGGGTTAACCAAGCACACTCTGTTATATATAACCCCCTCAACCCAAACCTAAAAGCCTTTGCTACCTCACCCTTTTGCTAAGCAGCCTCCTCCTAAGGGAAGTTCTGAAATACCTGCCGTAGAGATGCAGGATGATAAAACACGTTGACACTCACGTTGCTGTGCTTTTGGGCACCACCAAGATGAGGTACCAAAAAGCTGCTCAGAATGAGCAGGCTCCCAGCAGCACTCTGTGCAGACATCTGGCACAGAGGTTTCCATGACACACTCCTATTGCCTCCAATATCCTGGACACCACCAGCAGCCCCCAGCCAGGGAGCCATACAGGACTTAGTGGACCAGTACCAGCAATTCCAGCATGGAGCTGGGCATCTACACCTTAGCAAACCTAGACCTACAGCACTTCCCCAAGGTCATCCACAGTCTCTTGCACAGCAAGAAACTAGCCCAGCTCTTGTGAGCCCACATGAGTGCTTTCCTAGTGGGGCACCATTTCTCTTCAGGAAATGTTAGACATTTTTCCCAACTAAGTAAACTTGAACCTCTAGCACAAGGGAAAGAAAGAGGCAGCTCCCACTGGGCTTGGGGTGAATTCTTGGCAGTGGTTGTGTTTCTCATTGCCAATGAAGCCACAGCTAATATTTCCTTTAGTGAGTTATCTTTACAGCCAGGAAGTGGGTCTTTCCATCTGGCCAGTGTCAGTCTCTTGGCTGATTCTGCCTAAATGTTAACAAATCCCTGCTGCTTGCCTTTATTTCCCCTCCTCAGGGATACTTGGAATTTTTATTTTTCTTCATAACCTCTGAAGAATATGTTATTTCACAGTCTCGTGATCTTGTAAAAGGACTAACAGAGAAAGAAAATCACACTGGGTCTCAAGGTTATCTGTTTAGCCTAAAAAAGAAAAAAAAAAAGCATAATGCAAAACACAAAGATAGAGGTTGCACAAGAAACTTGCAGAGCCTTAGGGGATGAAAGACTCATTTACCAAATGGATTTCACAGAGAAATCCCACGAGAGAAAACAGACATAACTGGATATAAACATATTTGCACAATGTGAAGGTCCTGTTATAAATGGATATTTATACAGTTTGCAGAAAGTGAGATGCAAAGAGGCTTATGGGCAAAAACAAGAGCCATGGCTGAGCTGTCTTGAGAGACTGCAAACCACAACATCCTGAGAGGAACTCAGACAGAGGCTTCACCCCTCTGCTTTATCTGCAGGCAGGATGGAGGAGCCACTATGGGATGACCAAGACTTGGGGTCTCGCCCAGCCTCAGCAAATACCACCCATCATGCCTTGCAAGAAGAGATGGCTGAGTGAAGAAATGCAGTGCTCAGTCAGGGACAATATCACTCCCTGTCACCACTCACACAACTCAGAGACAGAAATGTCTTCTCCACAAACAGTGGATTTTGCCCGATCTCATCACAAATGTGTAAAGCATGGGGATACCCAACACCCCACTTAGGTCAAGCACTTTAGACCTCCTGTAGCAAGAAAAGTTTATCCCATTTTATCCACTGCAGTTCTCAATGCCCATTCTCTTCTCCTCAATATGGGTACAGATCCAGAAGAAAAAGGATGGAAGCACCCATGCGTCATGCTCCTCTTGGCAGGACTAGAGTAACGAGGAGGGGAGCACTATAGGACCATGCTGCTGGTGGCACTGCAGCGCCTTTGGGTTTGGGAAGAGAAACAGTTGTGCTGGAAAGCTACAAATGATCGCACTAATTAGGGATGTGCAAACTGCCTTCTCTGTCAGCCGCAACTCAGCTCCTTCAGAGCAGGGGACTGAGTTTTTACATCCACAGCCCAGCACTACAGCTATTTCTTTTCCACTCTGGAGGACCTGTGGTGCTAAATCAGGAGGTCACACAAAGGCAGAAGAGCCAAACTTTTTAAAAAAGTTGAGGAAAATCTGCTCTGGTGTAACTCACATCAGGTGCTAGCCTTTGCCATGAGCATCTGTGAGAATTTTTCATCTCCCCCACACTAGCTGTCATTTAGCCAAATGATTCTCATCAGCCTCCTCTTAATTCTTCCATCCCTGCTGCCTGCTTCCACTGGTGTACCTCAATATTCAGAGGACGGCCTTCAGCCCCCACCTCTCCCACGCCAAGTGGAAACAGCGACTCTGCAAAGGGAGATTTAACAAGGCTGCAAAGTATTCTCAGGTTACAAGACACTCTGAGACCGTGAAGCCTCTTTTCACTCGGTCTTTCCTGCTCTGTCCATGTATTTTAAAATGGGGCTGGGCAAATCAGTAGTCCTTTGGTCTGGCTTCTGCAAACAGGGCCAGGGAGAGAACCAATTTTTAAGCAGTGTAATTTCAGAGTAACCCAAAAGTATTTTATTTTCTCCTCCTTACTGGACTGAAAAACATGACCTGTTAATCTGGCTCAGATACAATGTTTTGTTTGTCTCTGCACAAAACACTTGGTGAACTTAGGCAAGGGCAAGCTAAGGAAGAGACTCCAAAAGATCAGACTCCTCCAGAACAGCTGGAGAAGTTTCTCTTTCACCTCCCAACCCGGTGGATAAAACGTTCGCCTGAGAGATAGTCCCATACAAATGCATACTTGTTTCACACCAGGTGGAACCCTTCAGGGGATCTTCTCCCATGGAATCCACCCCTATGGGATCCCTGTCAAAGCAGCTTTTACTCTGGAGGGCAAGGAAACATTCTGTGGGCAAAAGAGTAAATTGCAAAAATGCATTGTCCTCCATGCTGTGGGCAAGTCCTCAAACCCTTGGATGAGGGGTGAACATTGCTCAGCCCAACTCTTAGTTTTAGTCCGGATGTCCCAAACCAAACCATTTTAGAAATGTCAAGAAATGTCCATTGTCAGATCAAATTTGTGAAAAGTTTAGTCATACTCAAACTACATATTTCCCCAGTAAAAAAATGACACAACAGGGTCAAAAATATCTATTTAAGTCTAATTCATCTTTTCCACAAAAAAATACTCAGTTCAAGACAGGACCTAAGAGGGCAGGTAGTTGCTATGCAACTACTGACAGAGGATGGCAAGTCAGAAGGGTGCTTTCACAGAATTAAAATCTTTATAAAGTTGAACCAATTTCATAAAGTGTTACTGTCACTGTTTCATGTTCTATCTAATAAATAAAAAAAAAACCTGGCAAATAAATCCCAATAATGAACGGAGGATGTTTCTTGAAGCAGATGAGGCAGGATGTTTAACTGGGGAAATTCTGTCTTTATGGAGAAATATCTGTATTTTCACAAGATAAGAACTGTGCCTTTCTAAAGGAAAAAACTCTAAGTGGCCAAGAGGACTTTCTTGCCAAGTCGGAGTGCTTTACAAGCATAGAGCAGTCAGCACCACACACACAAAAAACCAAAACAACCAACCCAAATAATGGATAGCAAGATGTCAGTGAGGAGCAGCTCTCCAAATAGCTGAAAATCAGTCCCTGGCACATAAATATTCCCCCAGATTTACTCCAGCTAGGTAGAAAACACTTCTGGACTCACTCTGGGCCATTCTGCACAAACAATGATGGATGGATATTGGACAGTCATTGCTGTGCAGTGGAAACGGGACCACTGAAGATCTGCAGCAATTGGGCACTTCATCCATCTCCAAACATTGCTCTGAATTCAAGCTGCCTTGTAAGGGTATGATCTTTCCATGCAGATTACTCTCATTTCAGGGCCAAAACTATATTTATTCATCACTGGGGGTTTCTATGGTATCTCTATACTGAGTTCAAGCTCTTAACTTTAATCCCTTTTCTGCTTCCCTTCCACGTGAATCACAGATATCTCTTCTCTGTCATTTCAGCAGTCACGCACAACATGGCAGCTGTAGACATGACAGTTACTAGAAAGAATTCAGACTGATTTTGGGACAGGCTGACCCATATTATTCATATCCTGAAGCAACATAACTCCCCTCAGGAAATGCTGTCAGGGAAGGAGAAAATAATGCCAGCTACAGCTTTTTAGCTCTCCAAGAAGCATACCCACATTGATCCTAATGACAATCTGTGAATAAACCAGTCACTAATGGGCAGTGAGAAAGCTGTTAATGGGATGCAAAATGGCTCAAAATATGCAGAAACTTTTAGTGTTATCCCTTCATAGAATCATAGAATGGTTTGGGTTGGAAGGGACCTTAAAGATCATCTAGTTCCAACTCCACTGCCATGGCTGGGGACACCTTCCACTGGATCAGGTTGCTCAAAGCCCCATCCAGCCCAGCCTTCAGCCATTATCTCTTGTCTTATCACTGCATGCCCTTGTAAAAAGCCCCTTTCCAGCTTTCTTAGACGTTCCCTTTAAGTACTGAAAGGCCACAAGTTGAACAATCTCAACTCTCTCAGTCTGTTCTCATAGCAGAGGTGCTCCAGCCTTCAGATAATCTTCATGGACCTCCTCATGGTCCATGTCTGTCTTACATTGAGGGCCCCAGAGCTGAAGTGTCGCAGGTACTTTCAGACAGCTAAGAGCAAGGAGTTGCGCATCTCATGCAAAAATGCCTAACCCGTAGCTCAAACAGCTTGTGTCAGGAAAGGAGAGGTTTGCTGGATTCTAATCATCCTCCAAGACAGACTAATGCATTATTCCTATCAATCCATCATGACGGAGCAAGTCAAAAGCCCCAGCCAGGTCCCACCCAAGCCAGGAGTTTTTGTTCTCCAACTCTGAACAACGTGAGCCCTTTGCCAGCTTCCTCTTCCAACACAAAGAAAGGCAAGAAGGTCCCAACACAAATGCTCTTGGGATTAGCCACTCTGTCTGGCCAGCTGCAGACAAAATCCCCTCCACCATACCGGCTGCGGAATGGTCTGATTGTGTGCCTTATCAGGGGTTTTCCCCACAACTCCAATACACAGAGGTGCATGTGTGCACTTGCCAAAAATAGCAGCTGTGTTTTAAATAAGGGCAAAACCCACGTCATCTTGGAGGTGCACATCACAAACAGCAATGGAGAGTAAGTCTGATTTCCAAGTGCCAATTTGAAGACACAAAGCACTTTCCAAGCAAAAATACAAGGGCACCTCCCTGTCCAGCCCACCAGGGATTTCTGGCATTTGCTGGGATTTTTCTTTACCCATTTCACATTGGTCCCTGAACAATGAGACCAAGTGGCCTCTCTTGTTGTTTGGTTGACTATGACTGTAATCTTTTGTGCCAGACACTGGGGACACACCCTCTGCTCCAGAGTATGCCATAAACAAGTATTTGGACCAAGAATGCACTTTTTCTCCCCCCTCTATCTTGGAAAAAAGAAGTAGGACAAAAAATTGGGTAGGAGTGGGAACATGGAGACATGGTTCTTTTATTTTGTCCATCGTTTCCCAGAAGAATCAGCAACGGAGTCCCAGGTCATCCCAGAATCATTGCAAGCCTGTCGCCCTTTTCTGCTGTCTGTGGGAGAAGGTGAAGTGTTAAAAGTGCAGAGACTGGGGAGAATAGGAAAGTGCTCTGTGTAGAATACAGAGGAAGCCAACCCACAAATCTGTGCATCAGCATCAAAACATGCAGCAGCAAAGAAAACCACTACATGCAATTATGGCAGGTAATCATATTTTCAAGTTTGAAATAATTTGTCCTGGGATGGAAGATGGGAACCACAACCAGCTACACAGTAAACCACATATATCATAGAATAGCTGTGGGAAGGGAGGCTATAATAATCTTATTTCTATTCAGCAAACCATACCATTCACATCCTAATATTCCCACAGACTTCAGGATGTCGATGCAGGGTAGTTGCACCTTTTTTTCCCCTGCATGATTCTCAGAGGAGAAAACACAGAGGAAAGTAAGACAACTCAGCTCAGCCTGGAATACAGCTCTGACAGCTCTTCCCAGACGGGTTCCCAAACCTCCCAACAGGACACTGTTGTGCATTATCAGCAAGGCACAACTTTCCATGTACGTTAATGAGAAACACTGCTGTGCTACCAATTTGTCTGGCTTGGTCTTTGCAGTATTTCTAGGTTGGAAATCTCATAGTTCACATAACTGGTCTATTCACCCCACTGCTTAATCTGTCTTCACTTGAGGAGATGAATTCCATGTATAAACATGCAATGCTGTATATAAACAGCCCCCAGGCCCATGGATGGCAAGAATTAAGCATTGTTCTATGTGTATATGTGTACATTTGTATGTGTGTGTCTGGGAAAGAGGCTGTTCTTTGCTTGTTTATTATAGTATTCTAAGTTGTAAATGCAAAGTTATCCAACCCTCAGGCCAGGCTCCAACCTCAGAGATAAGCCCTGACCAGAGAAGGGCTGACAAGGGTAGACTCATAGGCGACAGGATACTCCACTGTTTGTTGTGGTTGGCAGGTTAGTAAAGATTTCACTCTTCCTAAAATGAAATTAGGGAGAAAACAACTAAAACTATCCTGATTTCTGGAATAGAAGATTAAGAGATGCTTGGACCGCAGAAGACTGCACTGGCTGGTGGGGCAGGGGATGAACCAGCATTCCATGAGTGAGACTCAGCCTGCCCCTGGGGTCCCATCTGCCTCGGTCTTGGGGAACTCAGCTCCTTGGTGCTGAAATCCCCCAGAAAACACTCATCCCACACACACCCCCGCTGACGAGGCCCAGGCTGTTTCTTATAAAGAAATGACAACAGGGAAGATCAGGTTTTCCTGCTCTTTCTTTACAGAATTTGCTAACCTAAATGAAAACAAGTCTCCTCTGATTCCTTGAGTTTTTTCTCATGCTTTTTGGTTGGTAGATTAATTATTTTCACAGTGTTAACACTGGCTTTTCTCAAAGATGTCAGAAACTACCAATAAAGGGAGGAAAACAAAACAAAACAACCCTAAAAAAAACAAACTTAAAAGGAGGCAGGGAATTCCCACAGGCATGGCTAAGTGAAATCACCCGAGTTCTGAGGCAATAAGCACAGCTGGCTGAGCGCTCCTGCCGGCCGAGGGCAGCGGGCTGGCATGGGTACCAGCAGCAGGTCTGGTTTGCAGAAGGAGCAGAGCACACTGTGTGCCCGCAACACGCACAGGCACGGTGCACACCTCTGCCTTCCAAGGGGAAAGGTCAGGCCCCTCAATAGGAAATGATGGAGGCAAGTGTGTGACTGGAGGCCCAAACAGCCGATGCTCTGCACAACTCCTACTGCTTTTCCTCCGGCTCACGCTGACTCAGGGCAGAGGTTCGCAGATAGTGCCCTTTGAGACCCACTCACATCTTTTTTTTCTTTGCCCAAAAAATGGGAGGGGGAACAAAAGGAATAAGAAACTCCAAATTTGGCTATTTTAAATACTCCTTATTTTGGAGGAGGGGTTATCACATCCACTATACCAACACAACTCCTTCAAGAGAAGCAGTGGGTGGAAAACTCTGATCTCCAGCTGATTACTATTCTGAGGACTGAAAATAACCAAAAAAAGAAAAAAAAAGAAAAAAAAGATGCCTGGGTGAGCAAGCAGAGGTTTTAAATTCACAGCCTAGCCCATATCATTACATGTTGCATTTCACTGGGCTCAGGCCCTGCTGGCTGCAACCAGATAATGAACTCACCAAAAAGAAATAAATTTAGTTGGAGATATTATATTTATCCTGCATCCCAGCTAATCACCAAGTGCACAGCATGTACTGTGCTCTTACCGGTTTGTTCCCAAGCGTCTCCAAACAGCCTTCAACAAAACAAGAAGGGAATAAAAAGAACCCAGGGAGATGACAGAATGAATAAATTAGACACACGTGGCCTCCTGTAATCATCTTCCTATTTCTCCCTGAAAGGAACAGAAGCTGTGCTGTTACCTAAGCCCATACCCACAACAACGAGGTGTATGGTTGGAGCAGGTGCTGCAGGCCTTAGGCGTGCCATGGGAGGTACCCAGTGAGAAGAGTGCCTTGAACCTCTCTCCAGCATGCAGACAGTTGGCCTGCTTCCAAGTGTATCAGTGCATCATTAGATGAGCTGCTTTTGTAAGCATGTGGTCTGAAACCCAAGCAAAATTCCTCCAAATTACAGTTGTGCATATGGAGACAGGTGGTTAACAATTTGAAGGACACACTTTTGCTGGTGATTCAGGGGCTGATGGAAGCACTCAGCTGAGAGAAGTAGCATTTTTTATTTCAGAATTTGACTTTTCTTAACAGACCTTATTGTCCCAAATTTGAAAGGGATTTCTTTTATGCTCTTTTGCAGACAGAAGCCTACAAAAGAGCTCCAGAAAGGACAAGCTCACTATCACAGCAGAAGTGCACATGGTGCCTCTTGATCTAGGAACAATGGGGGGAAAATGTCCAACTGCTTTATGAGTCACATTTTAATGACCTGGAAGGCAGAGAATTTCCAAAACCACACACATCTATCTCCTTTTACACGGCACATGACAAGGCCCTGGACCAATGCTTGCTTGTCACTTACAGTTGCTATGTCTTAACACGAAGCCCTGTGTAAACCATGAAGATTATATACCCTAACCAATGAACCATGGCCCTGATGCATTCTCTTCTAGTTTCTTACCATGTCCACCACCTGAAAGCCAGTAAGGCTCTTCTGCAGCACAATGCTTATTGGGAGGGATATGAGAATTGCTGAAATCAATCACAATCAATTAGTTTGGAAGTGTCTCCAAAAAGCCTTTAACAAAACACAAATGGAGTAAAGGAAACCTGGAGATGATAGAGAGAAGAAACGGAACATGAGTGGCCTCCTGTGTTCAGATATCTGCCTGCTCTGTCCCAAGGGATGGGGAAGGTGCACCCTTAACTGCACGTACTCACTTCCTAAGCAACAACAGGATGCATGGTTGGAGTGGGTGCCTGCAAGCTTTGGGTGCATTGTGGGTGATAGATGACAAAACCAGAGAGCCCTGAACCTCTCAGAAATGCAAATATCTGACCTGATCAGGACATACTACGGGAAAATTCTGTTGGTCCTAACAAAGCATGGAGTGACCAGCACATTGCAAAGAAACTGGGCTTGGTTTTTTTTACACTGTTCTTATTAAGAGAAGATCTAAGCAGCAGCAATTTCCTTGCAGGAGCCCAGAGCATGCTAGAGAAGTTGAAGAGCAAGTAGCTGGGCCCAGAGGCCACAGTCTGACAAAATGCCACCTCATTTGCTAGGAAGCAGATTCAGCTTAAGAAGCTGGCCCTGGCCCAGAAAGCATCCGTTCAGAGCTAGACCTTTCCACGACTTGCAGTGCAGTGAGAGCCTCAAGCAGCGCTGAGAGAGGAGAGAAGACAGAGGCAGCCCAGGCTTTTTGCAGAAGACAGAAACCACATGCTCCAACTTCACCAGCCCAACCAATGGGGCAAAGTGCAATTTTTGCCCCAAGGACTGACAATACTTACAAAGGAGGGTCTAGAAATAAAGCAACTCAAATCATCAGAGAGCCACATCACTAGCTTGTGTAAACCCAGGCAGCTCCACTGCAGTCAGCTGAGGTGCATCGGCCTACCAGGAGGGATTTAATTCAGATTCATTACTCAGCTTTGGGTACATCCTATCTGGAACGTAAACAGTGACTTGTACAGTCTGTCTAGCCCCTTTCATCACAGAAGATTTTAGCACTCTGGGAGGATTATTTTACCCCCCAGCACAAGGCCATTGCTACTGGAGCTGAAGACATCAGTTGCTTTAGCAGCACACAGGCCAACTGCAAAGCCAAAGCTCTAAAAGGAGGAGAAACTACACAGTTTTCCTCTCCAGACTCAAACAAGTCACTAAAATCTGTCCATAACAAAAAGGCCTTATAGCTACTATGAGAAAAGATGCCAGGGCTTTCAAGTACCATTCCGTAATTGTTATCTGATTGTTCTTTACCTTCTTTCATATGGATTGCATGTATTCCCAACACAACAGGTAACCACTGTGCCAAACACCTGGATGTGTTAGTTACCAAGTTTTATGGCTGAATTGGCATTCCTACCTTGGAAGCTGCGGTACTTCCCTCTCTTTGCTTCATTCCTCAGAGACATCATGCCATACATGCCCAGATACCTCCTCAGTTGCTTATCGCTGGAGGGCTGCTTCCCTCACAGAAGCTGAGAAATCCCCCGGCACTCTCACTCTCCAAGGAGCAGTTCGGGCCCTGGCAGCAGGTCCTGCCTCTGGTTTCAGCTCTCAGACACTGAAGCATCTTCCCTGGGGCTGAGCAGGCAGTGCTCCTGCCTTCACATCTCAGCCTCCTGCAGGGAAACCCAACACTAGGAGCAAGAATGGGATCAAATCCCTGGTGGAAAGCTGCGGCAACTGCCTACCATATGGGCTGGGAGAGATTAATTACAGCTGCACCAGGTGACTGAGCATTCGTAACCTGAACCAGGACACTGGCAAGCAGATCTCTGCACTGGGGGGATCATCAATTATGCAAAGAGGTACATAGTGTAGCTTGACCCACCCATGGGGTTATTAATTCTCCATCTCATTAATTCCAGTTGAAGGTCTGCCGATAGCTAATTCATATCCCTTGAGATCCCTCCTCTGAGTTCCTTTTCATCAGTTTGTTTAAAAACATTTGGTTGGCAGTTACTATGAGATTTAGAGATGCAGAACTTCCATTTTACAGTGGGGAAATTGAGGCATCTTTTTTCCACAAGCAGCTTCCACTAATTCACAAAAACCACAGAAGGCAGGATCTAAGCCGAGCACCATTAGCCTCTGTGACCACACTCTGCTCACTGGACGACATGGGCTTGGCACACATCAGTAGGCAGGAACAGACAACACAGTTATGAACCATGCAGCAGTTCTGGAGTGAACCATCTTTAAACCATCACCTCAGGAGAGAATTCGTCCCTATACTATGTCAGCTGAACATCTCTAATAATTAATAGGGAACAGGAGAAGCAGCTGTTTTTCAGTGCAAGAGAACATCTGACACAGCAACCTTAGAAATGAAGGTTTCCTCATTACAGTGTTTTTTCTCCCATGACTAGAAGGATCCCAAAATTTCATGCTGACAGCATTCAAGCCAGACTTCTACCCCATGTGCTGTTTTATTTTGTTGAAGGTATAAGCTAAGAGGCCAGAGAGATGCTTTTGGTGGCATTTGGGATCAGGGCACAGCAGAGACATTTCACACTGGTAAACTGCAGTTACCTAGGGGTGTTTCAGGTGGGGTTACCCAAGTCTCATTGGAGCAATCTAGAAGTTAGAAGCTCTAATTCAATTTCCCAGTGCAAATACATCCACCAGAGAGGAGAGGTTTGCAATAACCATTAGAGGATTTCAGATACAAGGAGAATTCTCTGCAGCCTTTCCATCAGGCTATTAAGAAACTTCTTATTCTTCTTAACACTGAACAAATAGATCCTGTTTCTGCAGTGGTTGTGCTATGAATAGCTTTTTTTTTTTTAAATACAAATCAACTTTCCAGATGTATTTATAGACATTCCTCAAGAACCAGACTTCACATTGCCTCAGGAGGACTGGATCCAATCCCAGCTCCAACACCAATTCCCTCTGACCTGAAGCAGTTCACCTAACTTGCTACTGCTCGCAGCAAGACCTTTACAGGTCTCAGTGGTGCTGTGAAGGTTAATTATCTGAGGCCATATGTGTTTGGAAAAACATTTACATGTCAACTGTTAAGCACAACAAGATTGTTTAGACATCAGCTTTCAAGAACAGGTTTAGATGTTACTATCATGTCAGTGAAGAATATTCTGAGAAAATGTGGGTTTTTTTGAAAAAAATCTTAATTGAAATGCTTAAAAGCCTAACCAATTTTTCTCTAATTCGCATGGATGTACTTATCAGGCAGATAAGCAACAATGCAAAGAAACTCAAAAGAAATAGCGATAGGCACATAGTGACTAAGGCAGACATAAAAAAAAAGTGCAAAAAACCAAACTTATCCAGAGGTGAATGCAGTGTTCCAGAAACATTGTGAGTGTCTGCCTCATATCCTACTCCAGGAACGATGGTCCTGCTGCTTCTTTAAAGCTTCATCTCAGAGAGAGTACTGCTATTGATTTCTGTGAGTCAGGAAAGTACTACAGATTGGCAACTGCTTGCTAGTCAAGTCATGTACTTTGATAAATGAACAGAAATCATTCTGTGAAGGCCCATTCAGCTCCAAGTGGGCAAAAGAGGGATGTGTACATCCCTCAAAATCAGCATCAAAATTAATATCTCCATTACCTGGGCTGCAGTCTCAGAGCATTTGCTCCTCAGAGTACTGCTTTGAACTGAAAGAAATAGCTTTGCTTTTCTGTATGCATGTGGCGCGCCAGCACCTCCATACAACTATGCCAGAGCAAACCAGAAGGACAGACCACTGTCCAGGACAGTCAAACTCTACATTGCTTATTCCAATAATGAGAATTACAGAGATGTGACAGCTAAAATGTGATGGGTCTACCAAAGCAGGGAAAAAAAGAAAATGTGTGTGCATTTCTGCTCTAATCCCACTGTTTCACACAGCTGTACAGCCAAGGCGAGAGCTGGGTTCCTGCTTGACAGCTCCAGGACTCAGGGCATGACCACACACAGAGTCATCTCCTAAGCTATACCCTACAACAGGTGCCAGCATCTTTTCTATGGCCAGGTGTCACTAGCAAATACTTGTCTTCCCTTGTCCCTGCCCAACTAATCACCAGCAAGGCTTTTCACCCTCCCTTAATTTTGTTTTGCTTCACACCACTCTGTCAGTTTTGTGCTTGTCCCCTGTGTGGGACTGAGGCAGGAATCCAGGCCAGAATCCCGCGGCAATATGTAATTAATTGCCACTACTCTCACAGGGGCTACAATTTGGGCTGTTCAGCCAGACACATACACTCCGCAAATAATGGTTCCAAATCACTACTCCTATTTAGCAAGCTGTCAAGTTCCTGGCTGTTCTTTAGCACATTAAAGCTGAGAGTGTAACGTGGTTTTTAAATCAGTCTGTGAAGCATACTAGGGGTTTGTACAGCATGTAATACTTTATCTAGAGCAACACAACCCAGAAGGGCTTTTCACTTCAGAAGTGTGCACCACTATTGCTTGAGCAGGAGAATTAAATCCATTAGAGCTGACTCAGAGGCAGGCCCTTATCCAGAATGCCAGCCGCCCACTGGTAAAGACATGATCTCTATACATTTAGCATATGTAGGTAGAATAGGGAGTGTTGCTGACACTGAGGCTGATCACAGTATGTTCTCCTGCTACTACACAGCATACAACTTAATTAAAATGGTACCAAAAAAAAAAAATCATTTAAGTAATTTAAGTACTTGAACCTCGTTTATCTCCAAGGTAGATTTAGGATCCTAAGACGCTTTTGAGAGCAGTATTCTGGTTCCTCTCAACATTTAACCACTAATTAAAGAAATAAATTAAAGCTACAATCAGACTTTCAATATCTACAGCTCCAAGGCTAGTGAATGATCCAAGATATTCCTTTGAAAAAGTCTCATCTGTCCTCACAGTTTTGGATTAAAACCTCAGCCCAATAATATCACCACCAAGATAGAATGACACTTTTATCTGTAAGCAATCTGAATCAATAGATACACTACTTACAGAATTACATCAAGGCTAGTTAGTAGATTATTTATGGTTTTAATCTCATACAATTTCAAAGTGGCTCACAGAAGCTGGTATCACAGAGCTACCAGAATTAGCATTCTGTGGAAGAAATTCAGTTGCAAGGGACACATGACTTGCCCAAGTTCACATACTAAGTAATGAGGGGATCTAGATTGTAAACTGTAAAAAAATGGCCAAGTAAAATAAAAGCATTCATTCTTCTTATGTGTGTTAGACAATCCTACCAGTAAACCCTTGAAATTCATTAGCTACAGCTGCTAATAATTTGTAATTACTCAGAGAAACTTATGTCAAGAGACATCACATGCCTAAGACTCACATGCAAGAAACAGAGAAAAGTGCCCAACTCTTACATCCTTAGGAGAATTAATATTGAGAAGCACAACTGCCTGAGGCCCTTGCTGGCTGATGACCCAGCAGGACAAAACACACAGTCACAGAGACCCACTTCAAGAATCAGTTTCTTAACAGTTATTTATTTTCAAGTAGGAGTATTTTGTTGAGGGGGGAAACAGCATTGTTCTTGGTCTGGGTGAGTAGCTTTTCTCTTTCAGTGTGTATTTTATAGAGACCATTTGCTTTTCTAAATGTTAAGGATAAGTCTTGGAAGAAATATCTCAGGAAGGAAATGGTGCAGATCTCACATACGCAGGTAAGAGGCTGGAGTTAGAGCAGTAGTTTCCCTGGTGAGAAATGCAGCACTGAAGAAGTTAGGAGAAGTCCTGAGAAAGAGACAGCAAGGCGAGCTGCAGCTTTCACTTAGTTTTGCACCACTGCTATTACTAGAACTGTGATAACAAAATGCATTAATTAGCAACTTCCAACCATGCATTCCCAGCACTAGCTCAGTATCAACCAACCCCTCTGGCTGAAGTGGGCAGCTGATAAGAAACTCCACTTGGGATGAAGACCTGGTGAGCTCACTGCCTTGTAGAGCATCTGAGGAAGGAGCAAAGGTCTAACTCACGCCTCAAGGATCTAAGGTTTTGCCTAGAAAAGGCAGGTCTCAGTGAGGTGGAGCACCAGCCCTTAGCACAGGCCTTTGGCTGCCCATTTGGAGACCTCCGTTTCTATCTGCTCAGGTCAGAGGCAAAATGAGTTCAGCAATCTCATTCCTTCCAAAAGCAGCCGGTAAAATATGACACAATTAAGTATGATGTGTAGTTCTCCTGGGCCAAAGCCCAGAGCCGAGAGCAGACAGAGCGCAGGTGACGATCACAATATGCTTGAGGAACTGCTGGAAAGCCCATGCGCCAGAGGGGATACACTGGACAAGTTCAGGGAGACAGCTTTTTCTTTTGAATTAAAATAGTTGAGATTTCTGGAAGGATATCAAATCTTCCAGTAGCTTTGAGGGTGCTCTGGACCAAGGGTCTGGGATTTTTTTTCTTCAAAGATATAGCTGCATCCAAGGGTTCAAATGCATTTCAACTACCTACAACACATCTTTCTGACAAGAGCTCTTTGCATCACTTATCAGAGGGAAAGAAATACCCACTGGTTGTATGACCATGCAGTGAGGTTTTAAGGAGTAACTAAGAAAAGCTTCAGGAAACACAGCAGAAGACACAGAGATATTAAAAGCAGGTAACCTGAAACTAGGCAGCTGGAAGAGTCACATTTTCTGCCATGAACTGTAAAAAAAAAAAAAAACAAACAGGAAAACCAAGAAGAGGCCAATCAAGGGCAGTTCCATTCCCCATTTTTCATATACCAAATGTCACCAAAAAAAAAAATTAAAGAATACCTTACTTGTGACCTGTTATGCCTGTGTGTCTCGTTAAATGTGTCTGGACTTTCCTGCATCTCTAACTGAGCCTTGTCTCATGCTTAAGTTTATTATTGCTGGATTATTTTGGGATAGCCACTTGCCAACACCACCTTCATCTGATGACACTGACAAAGAAGATAAAGTTGAGGCTGCCAGTGTGTGTCCCTTGAGATATGCAGGTGATGGTATGTGCCACTTCATAGAATGAATCATAGAATCATAGAATGGCCTAGGTTGGAAGGGACCTTAGAGATCATTTAATCCAACCTCCCTGTCATGGGCAGGGACGCCTCTCAACTAGATCAGGCTACCTGATGTCACCCCACATGATCTTTGTCCTACTGGGGTCACTCCTAGGGTCACAAAAGGGCATTGACAGATCAGCAGCTCAAAACAAGCCATGGATATAATTGATGGATTAGGTCTCAGGAGAGGTTTACTGCAGCTGGTTTACAGGTAGGAAAAACAGGGCACAGGTGCTCAGGTGGGTGCTCCAGCTCTCCATTTAATCAATGACAAATCCCTGTCAGATCTGAGAGGAGCAGGCTCTAAATGAAAGGGCATGTGGCACACCAACAAGAGAGGCACTCAGTGCAGGTCTGACCACTGCTCACCCCCACCTGTGGACAGGGGCTGCTATTTCTCTCCTGCACCATCATCACCCATTCCTAGTGTGGGGATAAACAGGAGTGTGCTTCACTGTGCTGCCTTTGGAAAAGACACTTATGGAACAACTACTCTTGCTGCACTGGAGACTTCTTTGTTAGGAAATCTAAAGGTCCAGACATCCAAAAGAACTAAATAACTGATTAATTTTTAGGAAGGGAGAGGCATTATCCCCCATTTTACAAATGGGGAGAACAAGATCACAAAAGGTTAAGGGAGTCACCCCAAGAGCAAGCTGCACTAGTGCCTGTGTTTCTATAACCGTCCAGAGCATCCTTGAATTGCAGCAGCCCTGCAGGTGAGGCATGCATCCAGCTGTTCAGCACACTCTGCATCACCTCCACCGAATCCTAAGGCAGAGACTCAGGTGTCCCCACTCTGGGCCAGGGAATATGACATTGTGCAGGGTTGTGCTCCATTTCCCAAATTACTCAAAGCTGGGAGTCTGCACATTTATCAATGGACCAGATTCAGCTTGATGCAAAATTCATCATCAATACAGCATCATCAGGAAATGACCCTGCCTCTCCTCTTCCTCTCCCTCCCATTGCCTAGGAGGGAAAAGAGCTGAGCATTTGAAACATTACTTATTTCACACTAATGCTGAAGTGGCTGAAGCAGGCACAGTTTTATTAACAGATGAGATCTTTCTAAACCTCCTCCCCTCAAGAAAGGAGATGGAGGGAATAAGAGGAGGCAAAGGCAAAAGGAATGGAGGTGGAGGAGGGTTGAAACATCCATTTCACAGAGCTCCTATCAGAGCATAAAGATGAGCTGCAAAGAGGACAAAAAGCAGATATGAAAAGTCATCAAAGCCTATTCATGAGAATGACCATCTCTTCCTTAGTCTGCCTCCAACTTTTCCTGGGGAATGCAAGAACACATCCCAGCCTGCACAGCAAATGCACTAGGGCTTTGGGGTTATTTTTAAGATAGAGTCATTACGGCTCTTCTGACTCACTGCCTTGTAATAATGGAAGTATGTTGTTTGATCTACACAGACACAGGCATCCAAATAAAAATTGTTACAAATATCTAAAAATAAGAATCCTGAGGAGAGAAAGAAAAAAGATTTGACAGAAATGAGGAAAACAAAAGGAAGATGGCTCAGTGGAGCACTATGCTTGACCCACAAGCATTGTGCCAGCTCTACCTTTTTTTCTAACCTCATATTTTTAACACCTCCTCACCCTTGGTGTCCTTAGCTTCCCAGGGCCCATTACAGGGCTCATCCGATTTAGTTACTGGACAGCAGTGTACCAGAGGATGTACAGGGACTGGGATAGGTTGGGATAGTCTAAATAGAAAATAAACCAAACTGAGACTAACCTCTGAAACACGTTTCTTTCTCCCCTGTCTTCCTTTCCCCAAGGGCCTTTTATGATCCCAGTTTGTCCTGGTTCTCCTTCACAACTTTTTATCCATGGAAGCTCTTTGGACTGGTTTTGCTGGACAGAAATGGTAATAGGAGACAGCTGGCAAGACAGACACCCAGCATGAGCCCCCAGGGTGCTGCGGGATGTGCAAATGCCAAGGCAGGATCAAAGTATTGCTTATTTGATAACCTCCAAGTGACATTCCTAAATTAGAAGCGGCTGTGGCACCAGATGCATTTCAGCCACAGCATGTCTTGAAGGCTGATTTTCTAACATAAGCGTGCAGAAGCCACTCCAGTGACTTAGAGAGCACGGCAGTGCTTTTTCTCTGATGCTACAGAAGCATCCAGAGCTAAGCTTAGCACACAGATTTTCACTGGTCTTTCACTCTCCTTCACTTACACAAAGCAGCAAAGCAGAGCTGCCCTGGTTTCTGCTCCATATAAATCATATGGCCAGGGAGTAAGGATCATTTTGACAATGAACTAATATTTCTGGGTTGCTATTTCTGCTCCTTTGTTTGCCCAGACACAAAGAATCAGCCCTTTGTAGTTTCCAGATCACAATGTCTATGTTGCATGAGATCATGTTTGTGTTTTTGGACACATCTTTTTTTAACAGCGCCTATTGAAATCCCTCAACTCAGCACTTTCCTTCCTCTTGCTCTCAACTGATCAAACAATATCAAATGGAGCCCAGGAGCTATGCACATACATATCCTCTGTGTTTTATATGAGGCTGGAGGAGATGGTTTACTCTGTGTGGTAACTTTTTGTGGGGTGAAGTGGAGGAGAGGAAGTACCTGACAAATAAAAGTCAGCTGGGGCAGAGGTGACCACAGCAGGAGCTGGTGGACACAGCAGCAGGAGCAGAAGGAGGTGACAGTAACATTAGGGACAAATGAGGCTAAGACTTCCTTTAGGCAAAGACAATTAAGTCCTTGCTTTGTACATCACAGTCTCCCCAGATACAATACCAGACAAGCAACAACGTCACCAGGTTGAGGATACAGAACAGAAGCAGCTCCAAATTTTAAAGATAATTATTTGCTTGCAGGTAACTTTGGAAGAAGGGCACAGGGATGCTGGGAGCATGTGGGCAGTGCTGGCACACCCTTGGTGCTCAGCGCACTGACACTGTTGCCCTCAGAGTCAGGAGAGGAGATCCTAGCCTGGAAGGACTCTGACCGGAGCATTTCTGCATGTTCACCCCACCCTCTTGAAACCCTAGGACAGTTGAACATACCAAAGACCCCAGACAGACTTGGAGACTATGGACGGTTTGGGATGGCCTCTTACTGCAGCGGGAGGCTCTCCCAGTGCTGACATTGCAGAGGGGCAAGGCAGCAAGCCAAAATAATACTTAGGGCGCAGCAAAACTTAGAGAGAAAAAGACTTCAGAGAGACAGACACTAATTCAGTCAGAAACAAATCTCCAATTTCCTGGTCTCCCCACAGCTGCGGTTTTCAAGAGGAAAGAGGATCACAAAGCTCTGAAGGAACAGAAATCTCCTCTCTCCATGCCAGCTCACATCCTCCCCATAGGACCATAAATACCACATCCCCCAAACATGCTGTATGCAAACAGGAACACATTAAATCACAGGAGCTAATTAGCAGTCTCTATCCAGCATGTTCTCTACAAAAAGGGACTCCCTCAAGTTCACTTCTCTCATCAGCATCTCTCCCCTTTATAATGAGCAGGGGAGGCAGAAGTCACCCAACACCATGGTCCCAGCTGGGAGGCAGGGTCCCATGCAGGAGCTGCCACGAGCTGCTCAGGCACATAGGTCCAGCTCAGGTGTCCCACTGTCTATAAAAAGAGCTGACAAGATTTTAAACAACCGCTACCTTGCCTCACTCCGGATTTTCCACTGACAGACATCTTCAGTTTGTTTTCATTTATTTAATTCATATCTTATTAAATTCCCTATAAATAGAGCTAGTGAGCAGACAGCCTTATGCAGGCGAGTTGAAAGACCAATGCTAGCAGCAAGATGCCCAAAGGGAGGAGAGACAGGAGCTCACAAATCCGCATGGAAAATTAGTCATCTCCAGCTTTCCATAGAGACTGGACCTGCCTGGCATTGCGGACTAATGGTGCTCCACAAGACTTTCTTACCCTGAATTTGCACCAACGTTCTCATTCCAGCCCCAGGCCCTATTTGTGCTGCGATGCTGTAAGAGCTAAGCTACTGTTTTTCTGAGTGCACGGACAAGTCCCACAGCGCTTGTCTGCAGGAGGATTTTGGCCTCTTCTACACACACGTCACTCATGTTGGCAGAACTCCAACTGACCTCAATGGATGAGAGACACAAAACATCTGCACCCAACAACACATTCCAGCAAACATTTTCTTCTTAAGAAAAAAGGCAAGGCTGAGTTGCCCTGTGTTCCCATGCTGGTCACCACTCTACGGGGCTGTGGTGAGAACATAGCCAGGAGGCATCCTGTTGGGCTGCCATCTCTAAAATAACCAGCCACTCCGACCAGTTCGTAACACTTATCCTACCTTGCTGTCACCACACCACCTCCCAAAAACTCAGTCACATCAGCTCCAGGCTCTGGACTCATGAGGAGCCAGCTGGACGCAGGGTAAGAGAGGAGAGACAATTTCATCCATACCTTCTCCTTGTCTAAGACACGTCTATGAGGCTGACCTCTGCATTTAAGTATACAAAGCTGGCAGCTGCTTTATTCCCATTTTCAAGGCAGGAAACCAAAGCAGAGCAGGAATAAGTGATCCATCTAAGCTCACAATGGAAGCAGGAGGCAGAAAAGCAGCAGTCCCATAACAGAGCAAGCATCTTTCCTCTGCCACTGCAAAAGGGCGGACAAGTAAATGTGAGGGAGACTCCTAAGCAACGCACCACACATACAGCTTTCCAAAGCAGTGGCTAACTGCAAGGACAGTGCTGATCCAGTGTCAACAGCCCTGCCTGAAAACCTGCCCATGTGTTTGCTCAGTGTGTATGTGTTGTACTCTGGTTCCTGCAGTGCCAGGCACACTCCCCAAAGGTCCTGCAAGAGCTTCCCATCCTCAACAGAAGCGTGTTAAGAAAAATAAGACATAAATAAGGGCATTTTTCTTTGTTACTTCACAACTGCAACTTCTGTGACACTGATGCCTAGCCCCTCTAGCAGAGACGGGAAGGCTGCAAGGCACAGCCCCTCAGGCAGAGAAACTGCAATGTTAACATGTCCCTACAGTAGCTTCCTCCTAGTGACTAATCACAAAGTTTATGATACCCATAAATAATCACATGGAACATTAACCGACTGCAAAGTACTTTTATTCTCACTAACCATTGTTACAACCTCTGTTAGTTTAGATCTGGTAGAGGGCTGGATTTTTTACACTCACTATCTGATAACCATATGGAAAACTTGAGAGCATTTTCCCAAATAATACTCTGTGAATTTCTCGCTGTAAATTAACGTCTCCATTACAGTTGCATTGAAAATTTAAACTGAGAAATAAATTAACATTGTGCCAGTTTGAGGTGGAGAGCTGCAGCTGAGCAGGAAGCTGAGTAACCTGACCACAGACACATAGTAAATCATTTGCAATGCGAAGGATGCAGTAAATCTACTCTCAGATGCACAGAACTAATTCAACTGCACAAAACTAAGCAGTGTCTTTATTAACAAAATACCCAATGACAGAACTGTGCTTAAAAAAAAAAAGTTACTGACCATCTAGTGCGCCAGAGCATTTTGGACAAGGTGGGCCCCTCTTGTGCCTTCCCTACGGTTGGCAACTCCCCTGCAGTGATCCTGTGCTGAGCCCACTGAGGGATCAGCCTTGCAGTACAGACACGCGTTGTTACTCCATCAAAGCAGGAAGATAAACCAGATGGGGATCGATTGCTGCCCCAAAAATCAAACTGGGAATCTCTCTCAAAGCCAAACACAACAAGCAGAGCCCCTGATACTGTGCTCAGACAACCCCTGACCTCCTGCTGCTGCTTCTATACAATAGATTCCATAGTTTCATCGTTTGTTATATTTTTAGGAATGAAAATAATCCTTGCACAGATATAGGGGGATCACAATGTCGTCTCCAAACAAACACTCCACTTGCTGGCAAGGAGCTTTGTTAACACAACTAAATGTGCTGAATTATGCACACAGTTTGCCTGAATACACATTGACATTACAGAGATTGCCTGGAGCCCTTGATCCTTTTTTCACCCAGGCTCTTTACAGGCTGTGTTCAAACCATCCTTCCCAGAAGTTCCACATCCAGCCTACAGTCTCAGCAGTCCCTAAACTGTTTTGTGTCTATGCAAAACTCCTTGTGCCAAGTCACCAGCTTCTAAGGTATGGTTCCATCTTAAACCAGAGCATGGAGAGGAATCAGAGGCCACTCTGTACCTGTGGGCAAGTAATTTAGGTTATCTCTGACCCTCTTTATTCTCCATCCATACCCAGCATAATTCTTACCTCCTGCACGGGGAGGGGTACACTATTCCGAATCACTTATCTGCCAATTTTAATTTTCAATTGTATGTCTGCCAGTATCCCCAAACTGTTCTCCTGTATTTCTTTGACTGACACATTATAAAAATAACCCAGACTGAAAAGTTTTCTTGATGTTTGTAGGACACCACAGAAATTTACAGCTCAAGATAATTAACTTTAAATAACATGTCAATCTACAGTAAATACAAAATAGAGGGCAGTTTGGGGAAAAGCTTTGAAATCCACTGGTGGAAGTCAATGCACTGTAGGTACAAATTAGTAACTTCTATTAATGGGAGAATCTTGGTGGATTAGGCAAGCTAACAAAAGTAATAATAATTAACAACATTGGTCACATAAAACATAATTGACCTCCAATTGCTTCTAAGGTTATTTTCCTAATGAAGTTGCTGGAAACTAATCAGAGCTGCCTGGATAGCTTATCAGGGGACAGCCACAGTCGGCAGGATTAGCTGCTTAGCGCTGGAGTGTGATTCACCCTGAGGAAGAACTGATTGTCCTTCCCAGCATCAGGAAGGAAATTTTCAGTAGTTGACACTCTGCTGCTCTTTCATCCCCTTCCCAGACACCAGCAGCTCAGCCTGGGGCAGGCTGGACAATCGAGGGACCTGCGCGTGAAGCTGCTTGCCAGGAACTGGTTGCCCTTTTTATAGCCCCACATTGATTTGCTTGTGGTCATGGGCAAGGGCCTTACCTCCCTGGTTTTTTTTTCTTTTCCTGTCTTCAAATACTGTTTCGCTTTGATGTCTACAGAGAAAAGCTTTACCTGGCCACCCTTGCACATGAAGATGTATGTGCTGTCCACTCAAAGCTGACTTCTCTGGAAACCAGAGCTCTTCCTCTGGGTTAAGTGCCTTTTCCAAAAAAACATTTTGCAAATAGCAACACATTTCACATTTTGCAAGATGACTTGTCAAACTCTGAAGAAGGTCTAATGTTGCAGCCACTCTGCGACACTAGCCATGCTCCTTGCTGGGAAGAGAGGAAAACTGGCCCACAGAAATGGCCCCTTTCTATCCAGTAAAGCTAAGGGCTGTCACAGGCTCCATCAAGCAGAGACTGAAAAAGAATTTCTAGACAAAGTGAACTTCAGTTTTGCAGCAGTCTTTCCCAAGCTTGAACATGTCACCCTCCAGTTTATCTCTCCCTGCTGACCCATCCAAAACACATCCACTCATGTACACAATGCTTTGTTAGTCCCAGAAATCCCACTCATCCATTTACTAGAGCATCCCTTTCCCCTCCGGGGTGCTAGGACTGTCCCTTTCAATTCCCCCATGCCCAGATGCTGCCTGAAAAACCACATCACCTCACGTTGCCCTGAACATGCTCTTCTCTGCCTCAAATGAGACAAGGCGAACACACTCAACCCACACACAGACGGGTAGTGGAGGTTGCTTGGCCATGCCTGGGCTGTTCCATGCCTGCCTGATGCATCAGGTGAGGTTGGTACAGGGCTGCTGCTGCTGCAAGACCATCCAGAAGCCACTCCTGGCAGATGCTGCACCATCACCACCAGCAATGGCACCAGTGAGGTCTGTTCCCAGTGACAACTGGGATCGCCAACTGGAATAATGAGGATGACATAGATCATCATCTGTCCTTCCCTGAGGAGCAATATGGCCTTTCAGCAATAACAGTTAATAAAGAATTAATATCCTCAATGTGGCACAGTGTCACAGTGTCGCATGTCCCTGTCCCCCCACCTGGTTGATGGCCTTCATCTGACAACATTTTTTCCCCGCTCAGCAGGAATCAATCAGCTATAACAGCAGTGGCCTTCATCAACACCTCCCAGGAGAATTTGGAGAGGAGGTTCCCACCCACCCATGCTTCTCCGCAAACAGCCTCTCATCATCCTCAGGGACTTGGAGGCTTAGACTTTCCAGTCATTGCAAAAATCCCATTAACATTAGCTAAGAGAACCTCCAGGGGAGCAGACAAGTTTGTTATGGAGAATCCAGATGACATTTTTCCACCCTGAACACTAACTTGCTTGCGCCCTCTCCACCCTCCTGTCCCTTCCTCCCTCCCAGCCAAGCTGGCGGGAAGCTCCACGGGGTTTTTTTATCCCCGTGACCAGATGTTTCATCTGCTTTTGTTGCTACAAGATGCACCAGTCAAGTCCTGGCAATACGCAGCAAATCCTAATCTGTGCATCTGAGGACTAGCATCTGCATCCAAGATTAATCAAGGAGGTGGGAAAAGGCACATCCAGCAAGAAAGCCCAGATTCCCATTTCTAATTGTTTTGTGCTAGCAGCAAAACATTTATTTCACAGGATTTCCGATAGGCGGAAGAGGTGAGTGGATAGCTCGGCGCCTCCTGTTTACTGGGCCGAAAGGGGAGCAGGGTTAACAGAGAATTTCTTGTTCCATGCCAAAGCATTACATTCTGGAAGAGATCCAGAGAGAGATCCTTTGTCTTCAAGAACAAAAGGGACGGCTCCCTGTTTTGGGGGAAGCTCTGCACGCTGCAACATGACCTATGCTGGCAGCATCACCACGCAGTGATGTGATGCTTCCCAGGAACTTCCCTGAGGTGATGGAGCTTTTGCCACTTGTTGCACCCCATTGCCATCCCACTTTTGTCATGGCTGTGCCCTGGACCATGGGCCATGCTCACTTCCAGCCTGTCTTCTCTGTCACCAGCACTGTCTCCACACTGTTCCAGCCACCTCACTGCAACATGCTCCCTCGTCCCCTTCCAACCCTCTTGACACTGTCAATTTGACAATCAGCAGCTCAAAAGCACTGCATCTCAGAGCAGCCTTGGCAGCTTGAGATGCAGCCAACATGCCTCCATGCAGCCCACACTGCTCTGAAGTCTGTGAGCCACCAGGAGGGATCGAAGACAGCACATCTCACATGGACTCTGCAGCTTCCTGCTGTGGATCTCCAGCGATGATAAAACCTCCAAGAAAAAGCCTGCTCAGATGCCCACAGAGACATCAGGGATGGCAGCCAAATTCACATGTTTCTTGTCCAGTCCTCGCCCACCTGCAGGGTCTCCTGTGTCTGGAGACATGCACAGAGATGAGGATCCTTTTTGCTTTTCACTGACCTCTTGCGATTTCTTCTTTCCCACCCCACATTCACAGGTAGCACCAGAGATGAATCTCATGCCATTTTGTGGGATGAAACTCGTAAAATTTGCCCCACACAGAGAACTCACAGTCAGCCAGGTCCCATGGGAGATCCATTCCCAAAGGCAACATCTAGAGCCCTACTAGCAGCTGGTTTTCTTCCTCCTTATGACCTCAGGAGATCTGGAAGTATTTAATACCAAAAACTCAGGTTTTGTCTACCCTGCACTTTTTCTTTGAAGTCCCTGTGGATAACAGGGAATACACTACAAGAATATTTGAAGAAGCAAGTCCAGAGCAACTGCTGACTATTGTGGGAGTCCGCAGCTGGTCTGAGGACTCAGAGATGGACCTTAACCTTGAACAGATAATGATATATCCCTGAAAGAGCCTGGGGAGTCCTGAGGCTGAAAAGTCCCAGGGAGAGAAGGTGATAAGAGACTGAACAAGCACATTCCACAAGGCAGAAGCCTAGCAAGAGATGAGCAAACACAGCAGGAGTCACAGCTTAATCATTAGCCAATTAGCATCTTCAAAGAAGCATACGGACAGAGCATTGAGCGAATTGCTTTTAGCAGCTTTCTGATGGACAACACTAGGAGGTCGTGCCTTAAGGCTTGGAGTGTATAAAACGAGTCCATTTCTGATAATAAACGTCTTCAGTTTTAACTCTCATAGAGTCGTCCTGAAGTCCGTTTCTTTTCTCATTTGTTCGGCACCAACAGACTATTACTAACTCTCTGCTTTCCTTTTTACATTCATGTAAATTCTCATTTTACACTCATGTCGGTTGTTTTCCTCATGGAGGAGAAATGATCTCCTGACATCCTGAAGGCAGAGAAAATTCCCGATGGGCAGCTCTTCCTAGTGACTACAACAAAACTAACCTGATGTGGCAGATTTAATATTTGTAAGGTTGAAAAAAGTAAATGTGTAGGGAAGAAAAAAAAAAAAAGAAACACCGGTGACTTTCAGGCTTCGTAACAAAGCAGAATAGCAGCTACATGTCACCCCACAAGTCACCTTTAGGCTATAGCTATCTATTTTTAATGACAAGGCTCAAATAAACTATTTGTGACTGTTGTCTTAGTGTAACCATCAGTTTATGAAGCCTCCTGGAAATAACAGGCAAGAGGGAGAGGGAGGAGATCCCAGTCACCCAGGATAATGCATCTCTGATGCAGGCTGCTGCTACAAGGTACCCATGCTCCTGTGACTTCCAGCTCTTCCTTGGACATTGGGGATGTCCATGGGGCTCCCAAACTCACAAGGATGGCTTGTAACAGCACCAGCATCCAGCCTAACTCCTGCTAATTACACAGGATTAGCGTTACTTCCCTGTCTCTGCAGGACAACTCCATCCATGAATGTCTGCAGAGTGCTGAGCATGGAAAGTTCATTATACCTATGCTGAGCAGGGAGAGGAGACCCCTGCCAAAAATGATTGCCTATCTGGACTGTCTTCCTTCCTGCCATGGCAGTCCAGGGCCAGTTCACATGTTTCCCAGGATAGAGGCTCCCACATGGACATGCTCCCACCAGGGACCTCGAACTCCCCTGCCACTCTACTGTGCATTCTCCTGCCTGAGCCACACATGCTGGCCCAGGCGGGCGTTCCCAAGGCCACGCACAGGGCTGTCAGCTCCAGTGTCTGTTAGAGAGATGTCCACTTCCTGCCTCCCAATTTTCCATATTTACAGCTGCTAAAAAATTTGCTTCTTCATGGAGCTGGGCCAAAACCAGCAAACTACTCCTCCTTCCCCCTCCTGAGGGCCCCGAGCCCAGCACACAGAGAAGGCATTACAACTATGTAACCTGGGGTCACATTTCACCCTGGACTCAATTAGCAAGGGTTAAAAATGGAACAAGTCTTTACTTTCCCATAGGAAAGTTGTTCTCCCTTGCCTACTGCCTCCAGTGGCCTTCTGACACTTCTATAGAAAACAGCAGCATCCTCAGCTTTGGTTCATAGGGATTTTCCCCAGAGCATCTTCTACTCTGGCAGTTCCCCAGCAGACAGCCTCTCTCCAAGCCACCACATCCTGCTTGTGCAGAGCATTGCTGGGTGACTGGTCCTGCTGTGGGGGGAAGTACCAATCAACCTGCACACAGCAGCAGCAAATACAGCAAACTCATCACAGCCCCTGACCCCCTCTCATACAAGCAGGTCTGAGGAGGATGGAGATGATTTTTACTGGCAAAAGAAGGGGATTCAGAAAAACGCCTATAGGAGGGCATCACTGGGGCCAGCTGTTTGGGCACTGCAGCCACATCAGAAATCCTCTGCTGAGTGGCTGTTGTATCTTGCACCACATTTTACTATTCCCTGCCCAGCCAAGACTCATCCACCTGAGGAAAGGACAAAAAATAACATGAGCAACCATGGCAGATCTACTGATGGGAAGGTCCTTGTCGCAGCACCAGCTCAAGGGAGCAGGGGACCTGTGACACTGCAAGGTCACATCTGGAAATGCACAGGGAAGCTAAGACCACCCATGGTCCACAGCAGGTCTGCCATTAACTGCTCATATTGGCCCCAGACTGTTTCTTCTCCCTTTTCTATCCTTGCTCTGGTACCGAGGTTTGTGCAACATGACCACAGTTTATGCTTCCCGCAATTACCCTCTGGTCACTTGGAAGATTACACCACTTGTCCTGGCCTGGGGCAACCCACTGGCCAAGCAAACACTGCCCAAAGTGCTCTCCCTTTAATGAAGCATGGAGATGACATGCCAAGCTATCAGGAGTGTAAGGAAGTGTTCTAATCGCATATTCATTGGAAGCCCAGTGAGAAAATACAGCAGCCTGAAGGCTGCGACACAGTTTAGGAGTTTCCCAGATGGGCTGAGGGACTCTGGAGCCACTCATGCACAATACCTGAGCAGAAAGGTTAGGCGGGAGGCACAAGGAGGAAGAGCTCCATCCACAGATAAATGGTGATGAGGAGTCTTGTTTAGAGACTCTGCTGCTACCTTTGTCAGTCTCCGTTTAGTCCGTTGCTGCGTGGAGCTGAGGGAGCCCCACTTGTGCCCCTCACAGCCAACCTGTGGACTGCAAAGCAGCTTTTTCCCATGCCCACCCTTCCCACCACTCCCTCATGCTATCCTATAGCTACTCCTTTATAAAGGAGAGGACAGTGTCCTGCTGCTCGGAGCTGGAACAGTCCATCATTGCAGAGGTGCTCAGACACCCTCGCTGTCATATAAGTGCATCTGGGCAATGCAGAGGAAGGAAGGGGCAAGCACAGAGCTCCAGCATCTGGTGCTTCACCTGGGGAGGGAGCACAGGCTCCCCTTGCTCTTGTGGGCAGGATGGGGGCCAGGTCTGCAGATGGTTAACACTCACTGCAGGGGATGGGTTTCCAAGAGCTCTCACTAGGACACATCTCCAAAGAGCTCAGCATCCCGCACAGGAGGGGTTTTGGAAAACCTGGCCCCCAAGGTGCAAACCCCATGATCCAGAATGCTTCAGAAAAATACACACAGCAATGTATATTCTCTCTCCCACACACACTGCAGCATATGTAATTTCCACCACAGCAAGGGGAGAGATACACATCAATGATCCTCTTTCATTTTTCTTGCTGAAAGCCGCTGGCTACAGAATTTGGCAGCCAGGGAGCTGCTCAAACAGCTTACACAGCCGCTCCAAAGGGGATGCATCAGCTCCACACACAGTCCCATCCCTTGGCCTCTGCCCTGTAGCAGACCAGGCTCATTTCTATAGCTCATTAAAGAGGGATAAAAGTAACCTTTAAAGGTTGCTTTCATGTGAAACAAGCCTCAAACCAAACAATGACTTGGCAAAGAGTGAATTGGATTTTTAAAAGCAACGCATTTCACTGGAAATCTTATTTCTTTCTTCTTTTTTTTTTTCTTCTTCTGAGTCTGATGGTGGATTATTTTTCCTTGACACAGTCCCGCCTCTGCTGTGATAGATGACAGCACATTTAGCAGTGTTCAGCCAAAACTTTTTATGTCCATATGGAAGATGGATGAATGAGGACTCTGAAGCCTGCATCAATTCTTTCAAGAGCAAACAAGGATCCAGCCCAGACCCTCCCAGGTTTGTTTAAAATACACAGAGCATAGGGCAGAGGATGTGATGCTATAAAGCCTCATATGGCACCATTTTCAATACTTATGAAGCAAAACAGAACAAGCACTGCCCAAGACCTCTCACTGGAAAGCACAAAGGACAGCTGGAGCTTGGATGGGCTTTGTGCTGGGGGCCCAGGACTGCCTGCACCTTCCTGTGCTGGACATGCTATGTCTAGCATTGCTGTGTGCAGTAGGGTGAGAGGCCCAAGGAGGCGTCCCCAGCTATCTAAGCAGGGATCACACACAGTTCCTTGAGGACAGAGCCTGGAAGAACCTTGGAAGAAGCCAAATGGCTCTTGTAAGAAACAATAGGCATTGCATTACTGAAGTAGCCCTCACTAGGAGCGGACAATGCAGAAGAGTTATCCTGGGTAAGCAAAGCAGAAAAGGAGATTATGAGACCTAGGAACAGCACTGGACTTTGAAGGTTGCTCACCAGAGTGGGTGACTTCCTTGATCAGCTCAGGCCAGATATCATTTGCTGAGGTGAGGGAGCAAGAAGGTGATGTTCAAGACTCTGAGTATGTCGAGGGACACAGAGGAAATCCATCAGCATCACAGCTCCTTCTTTCTTGGCTTTACATGCCACAAGAGATGGGGCCACAAGCCTTCAAGGATCTCCTCTGAATGCATTTGAGCTACAAGCTCAGGAGAGTCAGGTCCCAGAAGAACAGCTCCCAACCCCCTAACCACTCTCTTCATGCCCCTTTCCACCAACACCGAGAAGTACAAAGAGCAGAGATTGCAGGTAAATTTTCCTCCTTGCAAGATGTTAGCAAAACTCCAGAGAAAACTTGCTAGGGGAGCACTAACCTGCAACAGGTAGGGTAAGAAAGGACATCACAGGATAGACAGAAGAGATGAAGGGATCTGAGAGTTGCACACCTGTAGGAAAATGTTACGGCTACATCTTCACACAGGGCGCAGCAGTAACAGCCATCACACGAAACAACACATGCTCCATAGCACACACACACCTCATTAATAATGTCTAGCGCTCCTAACGCAATGTGCCAGAGAAGTTACCTAACCAGCAATAAAAACTTCTTTGGCCCCGTCTCAGGTACAAAAGCCAACACTCTTCATCTCGTAAAATGCAAAAAGCCCCCAGATGTTTATAAAACTCCACAGGGCAGCTCAGTGCAAATGTTGTTTACCATTGAAGCATTAGGATCAAAACCCACCATGCAGCTGACATGAGCTTCGTCGCTGCAGTCATGCAGCAGCAGGGTGATGCTCTGCAGCACCTCCACATGGACTTCATGGGAAGGCAAAACCTGGGCTTGCTGCATCTGCATGGCTCCTGCTGTTTCCTGGGGACTCTTTTGAAGAATGAATTGCATGTGGGTGCCCTGCGGCACACTCCTGCAGGACTGAGCACAAAGGCTTCCTGGCACTGCTCTGTGCCGTGGCCAGTTAGATACGGTAGTCAGAGCAGTACATGATGAGGAATTATGCAGGGGAGCTCCATGGGGATCTCCCAAATGCCATCCCAGCTCAATGGCTAAGACCAGGCCAAGTAAACACAGTTTTTTTATTGCTCCTAGAAAATGCTTTCATTTTTTCTCCCTTCTCCTCCATGTTCACTTCAAGATAGCAGCAGCAAGCTATGAAACACTCCCTCCATGTGGTGCTATTAACCATGGGAAGCAAACACGCTAGCTTGGACAGATCATTATCCCTTCACACATAGGGCTGAGGAAGGGGGTGGTAGTCTATAATGACTCTAATTAAGTCCTTAAGTGTCTCGGTAAAAAGCAGGTAAGACTTCAGCACAAGGCAGAATATTCCATTAGGGCAGGCTTTACCATAGACACAATGCTGCATAATGGGATCCTGTAATTATGCCTGCACTGCAGAGACTTTTAAAAAAAGGAACCCTGTTTTACATTCTCTAATGCAAACAGCATGAAATGATGTTGCTTAGAAACCCTTACACTCCTACAGTGTGTGCAAAAAAAGTTATTCCAGACATCTGTATTTAAAATAAAATTTAAAAACAATCCTACCGCACACACTCACATGGATTTTGGCTTCATGTTGAGTGATGAAGTCTATAAAATGTCAGAGGAAATTTAAATTTAAAAAAATTAAATGACACATGCATTTAAAAACTTCAGCAGCTTGTTAAGTCATTTCAGGTTATGTCTGGTACTGTTCCACCTCACCCCTTCACACAGGGCTCTGTCTCAGTGGATTGGTAGTGCCATTTGCACCAATCCAGACTTGGAGGCTCATAATTGTTTCCCCATTCATGCTGACCTCAAACACCTGGAAAAGATTTTCTTTTCCAGAGAAGCCATCTGAGGTTTTACTCCAGAATCAGCACACACAGAGCAGAGTCCAGAGCAGTCCAGGTCCCAGAGTCATAGGAAAATCCATGCAGTGAAGCTGATATGACAATTATATGCACAAGTCACAGTGCAGGGCACAAGACCCAAACCCCCACTGCTGGTGACTGCTGCTCAGTGGCTCATGTCAGGCTGAGCAGGGCGGAAGGAGGCTGTAGTGCCCTGAAATTTCCTACTCCAAAGGCAATACAGTCAGATATGCAACAGCCCATAAATAGCATTTCACCAGGCACCATTCTGATAACTTCCTCCTGTAATTCAGACATTGCATCCCACAGAGATGGCAGGCCCCACAGGGAAAAGCTTCATCTTAATCCAAGTAGGCAGGTGGGGATGGAGCTTTCTGCACCCACGAAATCAAGCCAGCCCAGGGAGGGGCTGTGGGTTTCGCTCTGTGCATCCAAACCCCCAGCCCTGACCTGAACCCCCCACACAGCACAGCCCCAGGAGCCCCATCCAGGGCTGCCACTGCTTCCCACCCACCCTTCGCTCTCCCCACCATCTCCTTTCCTTCTCCTCTCAAAAAAGGTCTCCCCTCTTTGCCTGGCAAGGGGAAGGAGTGCTCAGCAGCCAGCGTGGCTGATGGACGAGTCACAGCTGCCACCACACTGTCACACTGCCATGCAAAGGCCAGCAGTCACAACAGGAGCGGCTGGGGATGTGACATACCTCGGATGCAGGGATGTGTCCCAGCCAGCTGGGCTGGCTTTGGCATGATACAGAACACTGAGCTGATCTACTGTCCCCCCTTTCTCCCTCCCAAACCTAACAGTTTACATGTTTCTGGTTTTCTTTTCACTATTCCCTGCTGGCAGAGGGAAATTGAGATAAAAGGTTAAGCCTGTGTGCCTTCATCAACAGAGAAACATGAATATCCTGAGGGATGGACAGAGATGAAACCTCATCTTTGTCCTATAGGGAAAATCTTCACTGATGGGAGACTGGGGAATCAGTGGCTGTGCCTCTGGCCAGACTCAGCAAATCATCTGGAACTGTACTAATGAAAACACTGGACAAGGCAACTTTTCTCAGCTCCGCTGGTACCTGCTCTCTCAATACTGTCCCAAGACTTCCTAGGTCCTCAAGCCTATAGTGGCCAGAAGTCATTTGGCTTAAAATTGCCCTTCAGAAGTGCCACTTTTCCCTCTGTCTACCACAAAGAACCTCCTCATAAGAGCATGTTAACTGTTATGGCATTTTAAATGGCAGAGAAAGAAGTATCTCCACACGTGCTTTTCTGCTGATACCTGGAAAGGTCCTTCGGCAGCAACACGGTTGTGCTCTTGCTCAGACATGTGGGACCTGCAGGTGCTCCAGCCTCCTGCCAGGGAACTCTTACTGGGGGTGCAGCTATCTACAATCTTGCCTCTTGCTTCTCACAAGCTGCTTCATCCACAGATGCTGAGCATCCAAACCTGGAGCCTCACTCTCCCTGTCCCCAGGCTTTGCAAATCCATTTGCATTGCTCTGAGGCAGGAATCTTTTTGGTTTTCTTCTGCTGTTACAAGCTCTGCTGCGAACACAGGGTACGGATGGGTCTGGGGGCCAGAAATGCACAAAGCACTAAGTTACAAGTCTTCAACTCCCCAGCTTGTCCCCAGGAAGCAGCTCTGCCTTAATCACCTCTGGCTTTCACAGAATTGGCATCACTGGCATGGAAGTAAGACTGAAGGATCAGTAGGTGCACCAAGCAATCAAATCCCTGTAAGAGAGGCCAAGATCGGTTATAGAAGAGAGAAGGTGTTAAGAGGGAAAGCCCTACAGTGGAACTGCAGAGACCACTGTGACCCCAGACAGAAGGCTGTGTCCTGGGCAGGCAAGAGCTCTCAGGTGTGATACAGCACCAGGAGCATCAGAAGCTCATGGAAGGGTCAGAAAGGAGCTCACAACAAAGGTACTAAGATAGCCACCATCCTCAGATTCTTGGGGCGGTCCACATCTGCTCCCTGTGCTTCTCAGCCTCCCCTTGCTGGCACACAGAGTGACAGAACTGCTTTCACCTGGATGCAGCAAAGTCAAATTGAGGACTAATATGCTTTAAAATCTTCTAGTAAAACAGGCATGAAAATTATTATCAAGTTGTGAGAATTTTTACATCATCCAGAGGACAGACATGGGCCAGCTGCTGAAGACAGAGGGTTGGCAAATTCCCCACCGCACACTGCTCATCTCCAACTGGACCAAACTGCAGAAAATACATCCTTCCTGAGGGAACACGCAACTGGCCTGGGCAGCTCCCCTTCTGCTGGCTTCTCTCCTCCCACTGAGATAGGAGACAACTGCCATATAGTCACATTCTTCTTTTATCTTCGATTGTTGCTAAAAATAATCAATATGAGCTACGTGGCTGAGGCTGTTCTCACCATTGTTCATTGTGGAGTGGAAGTCCAGATCAGATGGAACATAATTCCATGTGCAGAGTGCAGCTGGCCCCCAGGACTTGCACTGTGGGGGGGCACAGTCAGTATCCGTCCTGTCCATTGGAAACATGTAGTGCTAATGGCCGTGAGCGTGCACACTGATATGATGCACTGACTGGGCCACCAGCAACTGGAAAATGAGAAGTCATGTGTGGAAATGGAAAATGGAGGTAAGGAGCTGGGCCTCCCCATGCACATGCAAGCAAGAAGCTAGAAATCCTGTGATCTTTGAAATAATAGAACTATAGAATTGTTTGGGTTGGAAGGGACCTTAAGGATCATCTAGTTCCAACCCTCCTGCCATTAGTCACCTCCACTCTGGTATCTGTACAGCCAACTGAAAACTCAGCTCATTAGCAAAGCTCAAGTGTAAGCCAGAGCAATTACATAGTTATTTTTTTCCTCACCCTCATATGGTGAGACCAAACAGTTAAAGAACAAGCCCGAAGTCTGAAAGATAATGCTACAAAGTACATACAGGCAACTTTTGTAGGTGCTCCAGAACAAACCTCAAAACAGCAAGGAGGTCCCATTCCTGCACTCACTTCCGTTTTGGAGGGACCCAGAAGACATCTGGCTTCTTACAGATAATTAGGCAAAGTGCAGGTTTCATCTGGCTGTCCTCTGCAGAAATAACGGAGATTCTGGGGGTGCATGAATGGTCAAGAGAAATAAATTGAAAGTCTAAAATTGCTGGTAGAGATTAGAAGCAGGATTAGCAGCACCTGCAGAGCCCATGGGATGACTTCACCTCCTGCCACAAGAAATCAAGACTGTAATGCCACTTTGGGCTATTTCTGCTGCATCCTATTCAAAAGCAGGTTCAAAAGACTTGATTCAATGTCCACAGAAATGTAGAACATTTCCTAACCAGCTCCAGCAAAGAGTTAAGCACATGCAACTTGTTGATTAATTTTCAGGCAACAAGCTGCACTAATAAAGCCCCAGGGACCTTAATCAAGCTGTTTGCTGGATGCCAGACCAAAGCAGGAAGATGGGCAGAGTTGTCAGGATGGATTAGTGTTTGCCCACTGGCAACATTTCTCCTGAATGAAAGCAAGCCAACAGGGAGAAACACACACACAGGTAGCAGCAGAGCACTGAGGGGAAGTGATGCACCTGGTGCTGGCCCGCGGCAGGTCCCAAGGCCGATGGCTGCAGGAACTCAGCAGCCTACACAGGGAAGTGAATTGCAGGAGATTATTTTGTGTTGTGTGTTTTACATTCACCTCCACTGTTTGCAATTCCTTCCGAGAAGCTGGGAAGGAACAATTTCTTCCTTTTTCCTTTGAAAAGATCCTGTCCTTTTCCATTCAAAAAATTTTTCTGGGCCCCATTCTCCTCCAATTCCATGGAGAGCTGAATTAAATAAGGTTGTTTATAAACTGACCTCATTTTGAAGGGTTTCAGTGACACATATTGGGGTGATGGCATTTTGCAAATTCAACTTCAGTTCCAAAGGGATCATTTCCTTTCATTGTGACAGCAACGTTTGTCTTGTGTGCCTTTTTCTTCCTGCAGCATTTGCTGTTCTGACACAGCACCATCAGGTTAATGCGGCAGAATCCAAACAAACCCTCTGCCTTCCCATCCCTGAACCAACTGCAAGGAATCCAAGTGGAATCAGTGCCGGAATAAGTAAGAATTACAGGTCTGAACTCTGTTTCTGGTTATATGCTGTAAAACTTTTCATCTCTTTTGTTGCTAAACTTTATTTTACCTGGCAATTGTTCCATCAGAAATATGCCCCATGTGCTGCCAGGGTCTTGGGGTACCAGTTTAACAGGCTGCTGTGTGTCCAAGTGAATGTACAGAGCTTGCAAAACACCTGACTCTATACCAGAGTAAGCATAGAAGGCCAAAAGATTTTATTTTTTTGCTAAACTTTAACAGACCAAAACAAAGGAGGGAATTGCTTAGCTGCATGTCTTATGTCATGTATGCTTGAATAAGGCCATTTCCCCCACCAGTTTTCTGCCCTTCCAGCCAGCAGGAATGAAATATCCTGTGGGCACTTTGGCAGCTGGTATAAGTTGCTATAGATTCACTCATATTAGCACAGCTTTGATAATTTACACCGGCCAAAGATCATCTTCTCCTGTGTTTACAGTTCCACTGAGCATCACAAGGGACACAAGCAGGATGTTGACACCTCATGACTTGTACCCATGGATGAAGGGGATTGTGAGCACTAAGTAAATGCAAATGCAGCTGAGGATTAGCAAAAGCAATTATGAAAAACAAGTAGTGGAAATAATGATTCATCAGGAATTGAATCAGATGTTAGGCCCTGTCCTGCATTCAGTGGATTTTGTGACAGCAGTGAGGATGGTACCCCTATAGAGATAATTTTGAAACCTATTTAAATGCTAGTTTTGCAACTTCACTTTTTTGTCTAACTATCTTTCAGACACCTTGGGACCTTAGAAAATCATAAAATCTTAGGGATTGGAAGGGACCTCTAGTCTGTGGCATCCTTCTCACCCTACAGATACCTCTCTCCCTACCAAAATTTTGAGTCAGGAAGAAAAGCTGCATAACACAGAAGCCAGATAGGAAAAGCTGTGTGAAACTATTACCTGCATCAAGGCAGAGACCAGGCTGAGTGCTAACAGTCCCTCTGAACAAAACACAATATACCTGCATACATTATTTCTTAGCATATCTCAGAGCACTTTCAATAAGCTTTAGAAAACACAGGTAATGTCAACAGTATCACCATTAATAGCTGGAAAACATGGAGGCACAGAAATGAAGACAACCTTGTTCAAGGTCATGTACTCCAGTGAGGCCGCTGGATGCTCTCGGCCACTGCCTCCTCCACCTGGAGGAAATGCACCAGGCATTACGCTAAGCACAACCCCAGCAGCCAAATGCCATGTCAGCTTTAGCCAGTGCTGGAAGAATGTCCTCTTCAGGTAGGGAAGATCAAAAACAGACATGCTCTGTACCTTGATCTAGAGAGAACCCAGTAACCAGAAACACCCTCTCATGAGACAGTAATTCCATTGCTTTCACTGGGAACAGGATCAGATCTGAAGCTGAGGAAAGGCTGAGACAGAAACCTGACAAGGAATAAGGACTACCAAACCGTGGGTTAGATCTCTTCACACCAATTGCGGAAAATGACCTTGCTCCATTAGCGTCAGAGTTCTCCATCTGCAAAGTTTCATGTTAAAACATCACAATTAAAGAATAAAGTCAAGTGTCAAGTGAGTCACTACCATAAAGATGAAATAAGAAAGCTCTACTTGAATCCCCCCACTCCACTCCAGAGTCAGCATCCAAGACATTCCCCCATCAGCTGCAAACTTCCTGGATTGCCAATGAAATCACAAGAAAAAGCCAATATAGCTTTTTTTCCACCCCAATGTTCAAAGCACATAAAGCAGTTTTATTCCCACAGGCTGTAAATCCACCACCCCTTAGATAAGGCAAACCTCTGCCAGAAATACGTTAACACCACACTGACACACCGCATCTGCCTGGCTGGTTTAGCTCTGCCAAGACCCTTGCTAAGGGGCCATGCTAGCTTGTGCACTGGGAATAATTCATGTTCCTCTCTCTTGAATTAAGACTGCCAGCAAGGAAGGGCTGGTCACATGGACTCGATTTTTTTGACTACCAACAGGTCAGGCAGAGGAGGGTGAGCCTCCCTGAGGGAGAAAAATGGGCCCAAATACAACAAGGGAGGGTTTTCTGGCATGAAGTCTCATGTTGCAAATAGACTGGTGAAGTTATACTGATGAGCAAACCACACAGGATCACCAGAAAATGGGCTTCCTGGAGCTCCCTAACCTCCTTGTATTTCCTTTGATGGAGCTGAGGGTCTAACCAGGATCTAACCCATTTTTGCAGTCCCCTGGGTGCAAAGCTTCCTGGGAGAACCTCAGGGAAGGAGAAGGAATAATGTTCTTGAGTATATTCATGCCCTTACTAGAAGCTAGTACCGTGCCAGACCAACATGGACCATCCAGCAGTTTCAGGGTCAACAGCAAAGTGGCCAGTGCCACCAAGACCCTCAGCATCCAAGCTCCCAGTGAAACCAGTGCAGCAAGGTCCATGTCATGGTCACAGAAGTTGCAATCACTGATGAAAAGCAAACTTTGCTCATAGGCTATCATAGCCCTGAGCTTCGCCACTCAGTCCCTTCATGTGGTTAAATTATTTGTTGGTCACCAAGGCAGAGTGTCCCCAAAGCTGTGGGTAGGCCACCGGCAAGACAGAAGTACAGTTCTTGTTCCAGCTCCATTCCTATTTCATAGTCTCAAGAGTCACAGCAATCCTGGAACAAAAGCCCAGGCAACATTCTGCCAGCAAAGAGGAGAAAAAGGCCAGCTAAACAAGAGTAAATCAAAGGCAACAACTGAAATGCAATTTTCCAGGAAAAAATAAAAGAATATAAAGATAGTAGAGGCAAGATAAATAAAGATGATTCGGGGGAGACAAAATCAGTAGGGAAAGGGGTGGGGGAAAATCCAGTCAGAGCTTAGATCATACGAAAAAGTAAATAGACAAAATACCTATATTTTCTGCTACACTAAGTGAAGAAAAAATATATAGAAATATAGAATATAATCTTACTGAAGCCAGTGGAGCATGATCATAAATTATAGCTGACAAAGAGCTGAAAACAAAATCAAACCAGGAGATAGTTTGCAGGAGAATTTCAGATGACTCCATGGGTCACCTCAATCTCCAGCAGTTAAGGAAGAAAAGGAGGGTACACAGGAACTAAATTATTTATGTCAGTCAATCTTATCTGTCACAGGGCTACACCTTTCCTACCATAGTGCATTTCCGGGATTAATAATCAGGCACTATCTGGAGCTGGGCATAAAAAGAAGAAAAACTGAAGTGATTTGGTTATTTGGAAAAAGACATGCATCACTCATCTCAGATAAACACTGAATTTCAGAAAAATACCTTCCTGAAGAAATAAAAAGATGCACTTCGTGATATCCCAAAAAAGTAAGTTCTACACGATAGAGAGAACAAGAGCTCCACTGAAAAGTGCACCCAGTAACAAGTCTGTTAGCACGGTGCCAATGCCTGATAAACTAATTAAGATGCTAATTAAAAGCAGAGCACTTTCCCATCTGAGGTTCACAGTACAGAAAGGTTATAGCCTGAACACGTCTCACCAGGGAAACGGGATGAGTGAATAAAGGAGGCAATGCAAGAGCACTGATTGGCAACACAGGTTTTCCTGCCATCTTTGATGAGACCCTTCACAAGAGGATGTTAAAGAAACCACATAGTCACAGGAAATAGCAAAGAAGAGAGTGAGTCTCGGAGGGGATATGGAGGAGAAATAAGCCGGCAGTTTCATTAGAGCAATTTCTTCACCTTAAAAGACCAACTGATAATCATTCTGATAACCGGCTTATCAGACTAGAAAAACAGGCTGAGAGAAGAGGGGTTAAAAATCCTCTTTCTCCCCCAGATCATTTCCAAAGGAAAGCTGAGAAAACTTCAGAGGAGGAAGACAACAACAGCTGTTGGGTGGCAGCGGCTACTGCCAACCTGACAAAAGTGTGTGGGGGAAAAAAAAAGAAAAATAAAAAAAAAATCACATTTGTTCACCACCAGGTCAGCACCTTGCAGGAAGGAATCTGAGAAGCTCAAGGACAATCCACACCCAAAAACAAGTGAGAGCAACCTGGAAGTAAAACAACTTAGTGATGTGCCCCATGTGGAATAGGGCTTTCAAGCTCAGTCTATCCCCATAGACACCAGCCTCAAAGGGACAAAAGGAAAGCATTCACCTTATAAAGGCAGGGCAAACAGGTGGCAGAATAACTCCTAGCTCCCCCTTTCTTGTCCCCAAGAAAGTCACTGATTAAAAAGTATACTAAAGCCATGCAAAGAGGAATCCAAAAGTCAATAATTGCTAAAGTTTACGCTGGTAATCCTAATTTAGCCTTCCTGGATGTTCATCCTGTCCAGGGAAAGGAGCAGGTGTCTGTAAGGAGGGGGAGAAAAGAAACATTTCATGGTAACCTTTGTGCGTTTATCTTTGCAGTCTTTCAAAATGTTTGGTTTTGTTTGGGTGTGGACAGACTCGTTAGAGGAAATGATTTAAAAGACACCATATAATTGCATAAAAGCACATTGTGTTTCATTGCAAAAATCCTCCCATTAAATACATCACTCAATGCGCTGTCACCGCAGGGCTCCCACAAAAAGCCTTTAGTGTGAAGTGCAAAGTCTCAGACAACCTGTGCAGTCATCCCAGCACTGGCTTTCACCTGACTCATGTTGGCATTGAGGGCCACTTGGGTTGACATGGGTCTCATGCAAACAGCTCCCCCAGACAGTGAGAGGAAAGCTCGTTCAGATCACGTGCAGCACCAGTTGAGGTCACATCATCAAGAGTGTTGGCAGAGCTAAATGTGCATTAGCTGGTTGCAGGAGAGAGAGCCATCAGCCCAGAAAACAGTCTTGCAGAAGAAAAGAGGCAGTAGCAGTTGACATGGGTAGGGGCTATCTTGGATGACTCTTCTCCTCCCTTCCCAGAGGTGGGGAGCCACCAGGAGCTGAGATGTGAGGGACACCATCAGCCCAGGTGTGACAGGTCCTTTGGCACATCTGAAGAGCCAGGCAAAGCTGACAACACAGTATCATTCCCCACGGCCAGCAATCAGCAAGGCAGGCTCAAAGGGAACAGACTGCACAATTATCTAAATAGCATGATGAGCTGGCATTATAAGAGATGCTGATAACAAGATTTTAATAAGTACTTCTAGGGTGTGTTACTACTGTCCTTAAGATAGTCTCAAAAGGATTCAAATGACAATTGGAGAGACAGGCATGCATTATTTCACCTGGAACTTTACCAGGGTCCCTTTCCCCATGCCCTGAAGCATCTGAGAACAGTGATGTTTTAGAAGGGACTCTACTGGTCCATGAGAAAGGATCTCTGCAGCAGTCCACCAGTGCCTAAGGAAAGCTCCCTCCCAGCAAACAACTACACTGGGGAAAAGGTGGGTGGAGGCAGAAAGCAAAGGGTCATTTTTGTTTTCCACTGGCACCAATTACGCTTCTGGCACATTTATGTTATTTTTTTCCATAATCAAGATAGTGAGGTTAGGCTTTTTTTTTTTTCAAATAAACAAAGACCTATAATGGGCAGCCTGTACTGTGCCATGTCTGGAGCCTCCAGCTTATCAGAGCTATCACAGGACAATTTTTGTTCATTTTATCTGGAAAAAAAAGCCACTGAAGCCCACAGACGCAGCCCATGGGGTAGAAGGGAGGTCCCCCTTATCTTCAGCAGATACTGGATTTAGCATGTCAGCTTTGACTGGAGGTGACAAGGGGGGAGAGACACGGCAATTAGCAACCAAACAGCTTCTTCTGCTACCTCGAGCTCTGCTGGGACACTCAAGCATTGGCTAGCAATTAAAAGTGCATTGGGAAGCCAGCAATACCCATCCCCAGCTGCATGTTTCTAGTCCTGAGAATGTACTTTCCCCAAAGACTTGGCCCAGGGAGTTTCCTCGGTGTCCCTCCCTTGCTCTCTTGTATCCTTAGCCAGCTTAATGTTCAGCCCGGGGCTCCCTGGAGCCACTCCAATATTTCCCGTGGTCGAATCTGATGACGACCCAGCTCCAGGTATCCAGCAACAAGCTGCCTTGGGGCCCACACAGTCCTCTCCCCTTGGAGGGGCAGGGACTGAAGAGGGATGCAGTGGCGTTGCTGGCAGAAGAGGGTAGCAGGGCTCTGTGGGTGCTTGCCTCTCCCAGCCTCACTCTCCCTGTTTATACATTACCGGGGGAGCAAATGTACTTGACAGATGCAAAAAAGCAGATGATTCTGCCTGCCATGGCTGTGTTTACGCAAAAGCCACTGGTTTATGAGGAACAGCTTAGTCAAAGCACACAAAGAAACACCCTGCAATATTTTTTGAAGAGGGTTTTTTTTAATTGCTTCAGGAATCAAAAGGTTAGCTACAGAAATAGAGAGAATGAGGCAGCTTAACAAAACAACTTCTTGTTTCTCTTAGTCTACATCTCTTCCATCCTCTTATAAATCCCATTTGCCCTCAGCTCCCACCCCAGGTGCTCTTCATGCCTAGCACCCAGAGACCTCCTCACTCCTGCCCAATACTGTCACACTGTCAGCATGACAGACCCGGCATGGAGTACCCAGTGCCTGCAAAAACATGCAGCTGGGGAAGGTGAAAAGCCCCACAGGGCACTTCTCACAGCATGGCCCACCAGCACAGCCAGGACAGCTCGGTTTGTTTCCCCACATCAGTGTGGGGGAAATGAGAGAAGTGAGAGATCCTCTCTCCTCCTTGCACTCTCCAGCCTTCTCCATTACCCAAGCCTGCTCACCCTGCCCATGCTCCTCCTGCCACCTGCAAACTTCACCAGCTTCAGCAGCTGCATGGTGCTGCTCCTGGCCTGGTCCTGCCATGCTTATGGCGCAGGTGCTTTCCCCTACCGTGCTCTATGCGCATGCAAGTATGGATATGAAGTAAACCTGGAGTTAACATTCCTGGTATCAGCAGGAGCCTTGAAGCATCTTAAAACACTGCTGAATGCCCTGTTCATAATGGAGAGATTAACAGCATCCAGCTATCTAATCCTCAACCAGAATGAGAGGTCCAGTTAATCTCTGGTGAGTTTTGCTCATTACACCCCTCACCAGTACCCTCCAAACCCAAGGGGCTGTGACAGCTCAGTCCCAAGCTGTCACAAGGCCAAGGGTGGCTGTGACAATCCAAGCCATTCCCAAGGGACAGGGACCAGGCAATGCCCCCGGTCACAGCGCACAGCAGGAAATACTCGTGTTATTGCTACTGTGTTGCATTTAAGGGCATTGTTTGCCTCAGCCCCATTAGCATTCAGAAAATTACAGATAAAGAAAAAAATTATAAAGGAAAAAAGTGGCAGCTCACAGGCTCCAACTAACCTGCTTCACCAGTATGCAATACAGACTCGTTTCCCAAGAGACAAACCGTGTCATCCTGGTCTGGGTAAGGAAAGAAACAGCTCCTGTCCCTGCAGCATCCCACTGCCTTCAGCTCCCCTCTGCAAGGCACAAGTGGGCAGGAGAGGGAAAGGTGGTCTCCATGTCTCCCAAAAGAAAAGTTTTTTCCTGCCCAAATGGAAGGTGTTGAGTCCATGCCTTCCCTCAATCTCATTGTCAAGACCTTGTATGGCTAAAACAGGGAACCATCCTGATCTGAACCCCATCATACAGAGGAGTCTGAGCTGAGGTCCAGAGCCATTCTGCTGGGTACATCTGACACAGAGGACTGTGTTTCTTCAGAGGGTTTTGCAGGTTGAAGGTTTGAATTTATTGGCACAGGAGTGCCACATACAGGAGAAAACACGCACTCACATTTCTGGGAGTTAGATTCTCCCACTGTAGGGCTCAAGCAAAAAAACAAAACAGGTTTGACAGAGAACAAATAAATTCAGCATGAAGAATTTCATTTTTACAATTATCTTTGACACACAAAAAATAGATAAATCCTTGCAGAAGATTACTTTAACAAGGCCAAAAATCCATCACAATACTGAAGGAGGCACAGATAAGGTTTTAAAATATATGTGATGTTTTTATACCCCTAGGCATTGGGAAGGCAGCATGGTTCATAGATGACAGTGGGGATCCTAGCCAGGACTCTGAACTCTCCCAGGCTTTAGGGAGTTGCTGAAGCCAGGAGAATAGAAACCCTTCATCCACAACAGATATAATAAACTGCTACAGATAGGTTGTACCATCTCATGCCTTAATTTCCCCTTCAAATAATCAAGACAATAGGACAACCCCACAGTTGTGAATTTTCTTAACATCTTATCACACTGTGTAATATGTTTGGATGAGTGTTTGGGACAAGTGCTGTGCCCTGAAAATGCAAGGTTTGAGGCAGCCACAGTTATCTGGGATGTAGTGTACATCATTCCCATATCCAGCTTTCCTGAGCTGGGTGCTGGGTTTCAGACCCTCTCTAGCATCCCTTTTTACTGGGAACAGAGCTCCGTGGTCCTGCATCCAAACACCACGGACCTCTCTTCCATAACTTAAGCAACCCTCCTTTGTCATGCTCTGCCTTATTGGTTTTGCCAGGCTAGGGTTTCATCCGTGAGGGACACGTAAGAGCTACTTTTCATACCATTGAGGTACCCTTGTAGCCTCTAACACACATACTTTACTCTTAGAAAAGCACAGGGGCACGTGTACCTGTACCACTACTCTGCCACCCCTCCTCCAAAAGCCACCCAAAACCACCACCACCAAAAATACTCTGCCCCATCTCCTCAGCAAACCTATTCAGATTTTTTTTTATGGACTCCTTCAGGATTCCAAAATCCTGCTCAATTTTCATCTATCCATCCACCTTGCAACAAACAGGCTCTCTCCAGCTTGTGCAGGTCCAGGTATTCAGATATGTTTTCCCTTTCCCACCAGTGCAGCACAACCCTGCTAGCTCTAACACATCTCTCCACGCTCTCCTTTCCTCTTGGGGAATTTAAAGTCTCTCTCCCATACCCCATCCTCTCATGTAACCGGCAACAACCAGTTCCCTTCAGTGCAGCCTTTAGCAAGTGCTTTTATTGTACTCATCATATTGCCAGAACAAAGACTTTACAGGTTAGCAGCCTCTGTGATAGTTTTGTAGCTGCTTTCAAGCCAGGCACATGTTGTGACACTTTGCGTTTATATTTATGGATCTCAAAATGGTTTTACGTATATACTCCCAGCCTCATTATACAACCAAGGACACTGAAGGGTACTGCCAGTGTGAAAGACTCATCCAAGATTCAAACAGCAAGATAGAGCAGAGATCTGAGTGGAAGATGATACCTCAACTTCAGACCAGAAAAAGAGCACCAGGAATGGGCCATACAAGTTATTCTGTTTAACAGGCTGTAGTATATTGTGTAAACTGCATATAAGTACTCTTCCACTGTCCATTTATAATATTCATCCTTGCATTACAGAAATCCAAGTTAGCTTGCATCAACACAAAGCCTCCATCTCCCCATAGCCAAGCATGCACCACATTTGACCTTTGCATGCATTCTAAATTTGTACTTAGAAGTGCACATTGTATTTCACTAGCCTCTTGTATGTGTTTTCCGTAGACACAATGACACAAAAGAAGCTGAGCCTGAGAGCCAAGCCCTGGAAAGACGGTAGCTTTAAATAGACTCTTTGTCTTGCTTTTCCTTGCTGAAATATTGCACATTATTTAGAATTGAATTTTAGTTTTGCCAGAGACAGAAATAGAGACAATAGAGGGCTGGGTGAATTTCAGCATAATTTTAAGGACCTAGAGGTTCTCATTCCTTTCTACCCTCACCTCACCTTCCATTTTAGGATTTGTACCTGCATCCCAGGAACCACCAGTACACACTTCTTGACGGCCTCTCGGTCCCACAAGAGTGCTCTTGAGCGGAAAGGGAAGAGGTGCATAGAGAAGGTGGCACGCATGCGAGAAACTTCACCTCTGAAAATTGAGGGCAGGAGATTGTAAACCCAAAGGTCCTGCCCTTGATGGGAAAAAAATCTGCAACTTTAACAGACTTCAAGCTGCTACCCAGACAAAGTCAGAAATAAAAGGGTTTCTCAGCACCGATTTAATGGGAAAACTGTCAAGAGAGTAACAGAAGTTATAAACATTTATGTTCCAGTTCAAGGCAGAAGCAGGCATAACTGTCCTATTTGAATGCCAAACACAGAAAACAAGTCCTTTCCAGTCAGGGCATATGTATGCTCCTTTTTAGGTGTGCGTAGCAGCCTGCAGAGAAGATAAGAAGCTTGCCCCCAGTGAAAAGCCCCAAATAGGGGTGTAACAGGGTGACATAATGGGAACACACCCACGAGGGCATTCCTGTCTGCCCTCAGGGCTGTAATCACTCACTTCATCGATGTTCTAACAAACTTGTCCATGTTTTGTACAGCAAAGAGATTTCAGGTTTCTTTCATAATTTAATTTCCCAAAATGCAGCTGCAGGAGAAGTCAGAGCAATTTGTGGAGGGGAGAACTGTGGATGTATATAGCCTACAGTGGAAATACAAGGATATAGCCTACAGTGATGGGTTTGCAGCCAGAGCAATTCTGGGAGGAGAAAGGCTGTTACAGAGGCTAAGCTGTATTACAGCGTGCAAGAAGGAAAGAAAAAGCAAGCAAAAGGGAAAAGCCTTATCAACAAGCCCTGTAGACTGCATTTCAGAGCCAGGCAGAAACAGTAAGTGCACCAGTCTCTGAAGTTTTTCCACTCTAAAAGGGAAAACCTCTTACTCACCTTTGTTCACTAGGCTGCTAAGCCACAGGTGAGCTCCAGCAAGGTGCCACTGTGTTGTGTCCCACTCACCACAGTTCCCTGCCCGGTGAAGATCTGTTACAGAGTGAACCAGCCCACAGGGCACTTCATGTTTGTCTCAGAGCAATGCAAAGGCACCTGCCAGCAAACATCTGAACCACAATGAATCCAGATCTGCAAAAAGACATCACTACTAAGAATCAACTTTTCCTGAGCCTCACAGCTCAGTACAGCTGCAGGGAATCCCACATGCCCAAACTTCTGGGCTGATTTGAAGCAGCACTGTGCATTGAAGAGGAAACACAACACATAGTCTATTATTACTTCTGTGACAAATCCACAAAAACGTTCATTTATCAGTAAAACATCCACCTAAGGCTCTCACGTACAGTACAGTCCCAAGACACTAAGTGAGCTGAACTTGGCACAATCTACAGCATTTTGCAGAGTGCTAAATGGCAGTTCTGCAGGAGTGTTGTTAATAAGAAAACAGACACTACAGTGTGAACTGTCTTTGAGTAAGCCATGTTTAACAAGAAGAGAAAGCATTCTTTTCCCTGCAGCTAACTGAGCCTGCCTAGAGCCTAACATCTGCAGGTTAAGTCAGAAATCTAACTACTGTTAATCCATGCATGACCGGAGTGTAAGCACACACAGCTCATGCGGGAATTTACTGTGGTACAGAATATTTTGGCAGCTGGGTACAGTGACTTGGAGTAAGGACAAAACATAGGTGAGTTCCTAGCTGTGTGCATCACAAGATACCAGACAAACGTTACACTTAAATCCACAAAACAGTCAGCTTCCCCCCTGCTCACCATCTGCATCACCCACATCGGTAACGAACGAGCTGAGCCCCGACCTGCTGCTCCCCAGGCTGAGGTGAGCAGCAGCAAAGCGCAGAGCCCGGTCCCCGGTGGAGCAGCAGCCCCGGGCAGTGGCAAAGCCCAGGAGAAGCTTTCTTTAGGGTTTGGCGCCACCTAAGCACAGAAATGGTCTCGTTCATCCTTCCTGCCGCATTTCAGAGCAGAGGAAAAAAATAAAAGCTTTCAATAACTCTTGCTTCTACAGCACCAGGTCTTTCGAGAGAACCTTCTACAAAAGAAGAAGTCTGAGAACTAAGATCGGCAGAACACCAGGAAAGATACTTTTGGAGAAAGCCAAGCACTGAAGTAAGGTCAGACCCACCAAAGTACTGGGGGACTTCGGAAAGGTTGTAGAGGCTTTTCCTTTAACTGCCCACATCCCAAGAACTCTCTTGCCAGATATCAGGGAATTCTTGAATGTTTGCTGATCACTGTCCTGTTGAAAACTGGATCCAGGAAAGATTTTCACAAATTGGAAGTTCGGCTATCCCAAAGTTGCAGAAGACCAACTCAAGATGAGCAACAGGTACCTCCCAAAGCCCTTACAAGATGATTGTGGGGTTCAACAAGAAGTCTCAAAGACTTAATGAGCCACCAGGTCAGGTTCAGAGAGGTACTATCTTGGAGTTATTCACTGTCAGACCACATACACAGACAACAAATACTACAGTGGGCAGGACAACGCTTGCAAGCTGGAGAGACAAGCATGGAGATGCAGGATTAGAGCGGGCTCCTAGTTGAAGGATGGGGAAGGAAGGACAGAAGCTGCATTCATGAGACACTGCTGCTGTGAAGGAGCTGCTGACCAAGTGGAGAAAGACTAAGTATGACAATATTTCAATGATTTTTGTGATTTGCTCATAAATACAAGCAATACATCCAGCACGCCAGCACAGCTGATGCTTAACTGGAGTTTTCAGACAAACCGCCAAAATGTAGCTCAGCACAGAGGCCTGTGTGCTCTGTGCTGACCTGTAACACTCTGTAGCATTGCAATCTGGTTTTAAACTCAAAACTATTAACAGATTTCAATCAAGGAATGACTAATACAGACATAAGTGAATTTGTATTATGTGAAGAAAATTTTCAGTGACTTGACTAAATTGGGTTGCACAAGATGCAAATTCAAAGCTTCTTCCACACAGAGATTTCTCACTGTTCAGAAGGATGCACATTGCTCCTGGATGGGACTGCATCTGGAAGAAGATTTAGACAAAATAAATTTTAAAAAAAAGAGAAAGGTGACATAGTAGAGACAGAAGCTCTCCTTGGACTCTCATTGAAAAGAGCACTTCTTTGGATCAAGAGATAATTACTACTTGGAGACTTGCCTGTCCATTGCAAAGTTCTCCAGAAGCTGAAACAGACCCTGGGATTTTCAGCCATCCCATACAGATCTCGGACAAACTCTCAACCAAAGCATTGCCTTGGGGCATCAGCCTCCAGTCACATCCACCTGAAACAGTCCCAGGCAAGCCCATCATGAGGCTAAGAAAGGCATCCACACTCTGAGCAGAAGAATTAAACAGATGTAACAAGCGTTCAAGCTGTGAGCACAGCTTGACCATCACAAGCCATCAGCCTCTGTAACTTGTACCACATCTCTAAGGGAAAGGAGCTCACCTTCCATCTTTTGCAGGGACACCTGCCCATTTACGGAGTAAGAACTCACTCTCCACTGTGTCCTCCTCAGAGACTGGCTTTCCTGGGGAACACCTGCTGTATGGTTATTTGCTATTCTTTTGACCAGGCTCAATCCCTTAAGCAACTTGCTTTGCAGTCACCTTTTCCTGACATTGATTCAGCTTTTTTTTTTTCCCGGTGCAGTTATGGAGGAGCAGTGCTGACTTTTTAATCCCGGCTGCCCTCTAGTGACAGTTGCCCACCACCGGTGCCTTTCTGCCCAACTCAGGGCTCTCCTGGCCAGGACCAGGGGACCTGGGGACAGCCACATCCTGCACAGCTTCTCTTGCTGCAGAGCCTGAGCCCCAGCTCTATTGCTCTGTATAAAAGACATACAAAGCAGTATTGCTTAACCGAGAACCCTTGTACCTCAGTAGCAGCTCCAGCTTTTAAGGATTTACTGATTTTATAATCCTGCATTCCTGCTTTCTGCCCAAACACCAGTACCTCAAACACAGCTAAGAGGAAAATGGCTCTTGGTCCTCTGCTCCAGCAGAACCAGAAATTCACAGCAGTGGGTGGAAGTCAAGCAGCTAAATGTGCCCCAAACATTTTCTGTGTTTTGTAAGTATCCTAGGACCAATCTGGGCTTTGCTCAGGAGCAAGAATACTTAAGTGCCTTCAGTGAAGGCTACAGAGGAACAGACTTCCTAGCCACAGCAGTAACACACTTGCTATTACAGAGATTTTGTTTCTCATCCCCAAGAGATTAGCCTTTCTAGTGGGGATTACTCTTCATGAGAAATATAACAAATCTAGTATTGCCACCAACCCACCAAACTTCAAGTCAGGTGGGGCACAGATGAGCTGTTGGCCAGAGCTTATCTTTGCACACTTTAGCACAGAGAGTGGTGCCAGCAGCACAGGATCCCAGCAGAAGGGGTACTCAGCAGCTTGGATTTGTTCACATCTGATAATCCTCAAAATTTCCCTATCCCTAACAGGGATCAGGCTGCAGCATGCAGCCCCATGGAAGCTGCTTTGGAGAAAGTGGGTGGCTTGTGCATGTGAAGGGGGCACAGCTGAAACTTCAGCAATAGCAAAGGTATAGGAATCAGCTTGAGTCCTTTAAATTCCAACACAGATAGGGCTACTGCTTTGGAAAATTATTTCTCTGATTTCTGTTTTTATACTATGCAAGTGGAGAAAATACTTCAGATTGAGAGCAGGCTGAGATTTACATATGTTCCTTCTTTCTCAGTCCTTGGCAATTAATACCTTCTTGATTCAAATCCTTGAATCCAATATTGGAAGTATTACCAAAAACATTTATTTACTTTCTCTGTTAAGCAAACAGGAGTGCAGCAACAGCTGTTGACATAATGTATTATTGAGGTCAGACTTGCCTGATAGTGCATTAACTTTAAAAATCTTATCTCAGGTACTGTTTTGCAGAAGTGGCTTTATAATCAAAAATTTGACATTTGGATTTCAAAACAAAACCAAACATTAGGGAGCACAGTTATGCTTCAGTTAAAAATAATCTTCCATTACAAAGCAAGCATGTAAATCTAAGGGTGTCTGACTACGCCAAAACCAAACACAGCATTAGTGGCTCCCAGGAGAAAGAAATACAAGAAACATGAGAACCCACTACAGGAGAACATTACCTGCACCCAAAGCATTAATTAGTAACACAATCAGCTCTTAATCCACTGGGACTAACACCACCACACAGAATAGCAGAGGCCCTCCCTTAATGTATATACACTCCTGAACTCAGTATTGCTCCACACACCTGCCTGGGAGCAACAGCCAGTAGGAAACAAGGCTCAAAAGTCATTTGTTCTGGTTTGTTTTTTTTTTTTTTTTGTTCTGCCCATTGCCTGTAATTATGCATTTCCTGAACTGAGGAGTATTTACAGCAGATTTAGACATGGAAGTCATACTTTGCATTGCCCTATATCCCTTTTTCTTCTGCAGTAGGTGGCACTCAACATCAGTGTGAGCCTGCTCAACACAGGATAACTGGATGCATTTGCTGTTCAGGAGAGAGGGGGACAATGCAGCCTCCTGCTCCAAAGGTTCCTGGCACAGCCACAGAGGGATCTTTCCCTCCCCTCCGTACCACACACACCTGTGTAGAGTCTCAGGCAAGAGCCTCTAGCAGTGCAGCTTCACAGGTTACCCTGCCACACGTCACGCTGCTGAACTTACACATTAAGTAACTGACAGCACTCATATTTCCAGTAGCAAAATAGTTTGAGTTTCCCCCAAAGAAAAACAAAACTAAGTACTCCAAGCTTCTTGAAAGAAGTCATTAAATCAGATCAAGCTATAAATACATGAAACAATGATAAAATTTCTAACATTGTCATTAAGAAGCAGGTGTGAAGTGTGACAACATTTTGTTTAAAAATTAAGCTGTAGCAGGTCACATGCATCTGGAAACCAGTATGCAAATCCCAAAGGCCTGAAGCCAAAGGGAGGTGAGCAAGAAACAAGCTCAGGCTTGTTGCAACTCACTACTATAGAGTAACACTAGTAATGATGATGATGTTTCACGTTAGCTGACATGTTACCCAAGACTTCTCTTATTCCCACCCAGGATTATTTGTATTCTGGAGTGCTGGCACCTTGTACTGGTTGGCTGAGTTCAGTTATCAGCTCCCTTCAAATCCAGCCAACCAGGCTGCCGACTGTTGGACTTTTTGGACACACACAAGACACATAAAAGGCAACGAGAACCTGACACCCCGGTGCACGGCCAGTGCCAACCCGTTTGTTTTCCCAGGTCTGTTTTCCCAGCCCGCAAGCTGGGATTGGCAGGCAATTTTGGAGCGAAGGACTTTGAATTCCAGCGGGTGGATTTGGCGGGACTGCTGCCCGGGCGGTAACTGCAACCGATGAAAGTGCATTTATGGCTGGGAGGGCACGGGAAAAGAAAACGCACCCAGGGCCACCTCTGGGGCTCGGTAACCAGCAGAGATGACCGCAGGGGCTCAGACCAGCGGGTACGCGAGCTCCCTGCGGCACGGCCGCAGCTCACCCGGCCCAAGCACTCACGTTTTACCTGCCACCTCTCCGCACGTCACCTCGCTACTGTCACACCCTGCCCACCCTGGGCGGCTTGGCGCGGCGGTCCCTTCGGTGTACCTGTCAAGCCCCCAGCACACAGCGACGCGCTCCGCGCATGCGGCAGCTCCAGCTCCGGGGGCACGGGGAGAGGGGTCGCGCCCCCCTGCACTTACCG
>VZZY01022730.1:855611-875131 GCA_013400335.1 Eurystomus gularis
TTGAAAAGCAAAGTGTTTACATTCAGTCACTTCACATTTTTCAGCATACAACTCCATTAAGGGCCACCTGCAAAATGACAAAACTTTGTTCTTTCTGTAAAGAACAGCTGAGTGGTGTGACAAATCAGTACAGCTTATTCAAGCGATGCTCCCTCCAGCATCAGTTGAGTCCTGACCTTGGATGACTTCACCAAGCAAGGTCCCTCCCCTATTTTTCCAGCAGTTTCCTTAAAAAGCAGATAATAACAATATAGAATTCTCTTCTCAGGATGCTGTGGGAATTAAACAGCCACTGATCATAGAGTCATAGAATGGTTTGGGTTTGAAGGGACCTTTCAAGGTCATCTAGTCCAACTCCCCTGCAGTCAGCAGGGACATTTCAAGCTAGATCAGGTTGCTCAGAGCCCCGTCCAACCTGACCTGGAATATTTCCAGGAATGGGGCTTCTACCACCTCTCTGGGCAACCTGGGCCAGTGTTCTGCCACCCACATTGTAGAAAATTACCTCTTTATGTCTAGTCTAAACCTTCCCTCTTTTAGTTTAAAACCATCACCCCTTGTCCTGCCGCAACAGGCCCTCCTGAAAAGACTGTCCCCATCTTTCTTATAGTCCCCCTTTAAGTACTGAAAGGATGCAACAAAGTCTCTCAAATACCTACTGTCAAGAAAATAAAGGGAAGATTAAAAATGCTGTAAAAACACAGCGGTAAGGACTGGATAGCTCAGTTACAACATTGTCATTGTTCTCATCACAGTCAATATAACCAGTTATGGACCCTCTTGTGCTGGTTCTGCATAGATGTGCAGTAAATGCCCCTGCTTTAGACTTTTTCCCGGCCCAGGTGTGTGGGTACCTGCTCCGGCCCGCGCTGCGCTCCGTGCCCGGCACTACTGGGATCTCCCACTAGAGGGGAGCTTTGCCCTGCGAACCACGCATCCAGCTCTAGCAGCAGGAACAGCTTTTCCGAGTCTAAACTGGGAGAGGGACTTGCAGGAATAGGATAGCACAGAAAACGCTCCCGACCAGCACTCTCGCTCGAGTGGAAAAGTTTGTCTCAGTTTAGCTTGTACCACTTGGGAACGGGCTTTTTGCGTCTGCTGGTGGACACACGTACACCCACAGCTCTGCTAGTGCTTCACCGTTCACCTCTGGACGTGAACATCATACATGGATGCACAAAAACGATGTCAAGACAGCCAATGGCAGCCGAAGGATGACCTCCTTCCAGTGAGCTAGTCCAGGGTCCTCCCCAGACAAAGCCGAACGCTTTCATGTTGTTACAGTATTTTGCAAGATGTCAAAAAGTCTGGGAAAGATTTCAGCAAGGGGTAGCTCTCTGGAGTAACCACAGTCCCTGGAGGAAGAGAGAAGGGAGATGATATCACACAGACATCACTTCACCTTCTACTGCTGCCTTCTGCAAACAATCTCCTCTAGGACAGGAGTCGGCAGGAAGGAAGGAGACTTTTCAGATATCTCTGGCAGGTCATGCATCAACAAACACCTGAATGTCATCTGATAAAAACCCCACACGGCTGCAGGCCACATGAAATGAAGTCACTGGCAGTTCCCCACCCCTGGTACCAGGGCTTTGTCCCCCAGAGACCAGCCAAGCCAACATCAGCCAGCTGCAGGAAGCCATCCTCTCGTGCCTCGAAGCCCAGCAGCTGGCAGAAAGACATACTGCGATGGAGAGGAACATGCTATTAACTACACACATGGTTATTACTCACAGAGCAGTGCCCGATACCTCCCAACCACAGCTCAAAGTTTTATTGGGCCCAGCGTGATGGGATGATATTTTTACGGCACTTTTTGCCCTAGAGATATTTCAAGGCTGGACATGCCTTTTTCTGGCCTGGGGCATATGCACTGTGAAACAAATGCTTTTTATGTTCAGTTGTCACAGACAAGTGTACATGCGCTGCCCTGAGGACTCATGTGCTCTCTGTGCAGCCTGTCCATAGTGAGAGCCGCTCCTTGGACTCATTCATCATGTCCTCTCATCCACAGCAAACCTCTCTTTGGCAGCTCTCAACCATCCACAGCCCACTTGAGTAAACACTGTTCTGGCCTCACCATATCCAGGAATTGCATGTGAGTGTCTCAGCTCCTTAAATTCAGCCTGGAAAAATATTTCCATGTAGGAAAGAAGATACTTCTAGAGAACAGGATGAGCAACTCAGCCTTATTTAAACTCCTGGCAGTTATTTATTTATTCATTTTGTTGTAGCTATTTTAGAGGTTGTCATATGAGAAGCAAACTAAAAAAAATCCACTTGGCTAATGTGACAGCAAAGCTGGACAAGATGAATCTCTCTAAAGGTAGGACTGTGTCTTCTGTGGGTGTGCTGGCTTACACCCACCTCTCTGGGATCAACAGCAGTTTGACAATGACAGTAGTGCCACACAACAGTCTAAGGCAGGAGTTGAAAAAACACAAGTCAAATGACATTTATTAGGTTTCCTCACATACCTTTCTACCACATTGAAAATCAGAGTATGACATTTTCTCATCACGCCTTTAAGACATGTTTACTACTGCTGATACATGTCTCAATGCCATGTAATAGTGGGGTAGAGTTACAGGTTTCAGAGCAACCCTGAGAAGTGTCAGCAATCGTTTGACATGGGGCTGGAAGTCCAGATGTGTAACATGTCTGACAGCAACTTCTGCTTTGGCTTAGCATGAATCACTCCATCACTTCCATAAGTCATAGGATTTAATGGTCTTTCTTTTCAAATGGAAAGAAATGGCAGAAAATTGCTAAGGAGTATTTCAAAGTGGGTGAAAGCTGCTAAAAGCACTGGCAGTTGGTGCCTGGGACCTGGCAAAGGTATTCAAGAGACAAGAGCCTGATTTGTCTCCACCTGCTTTTCTCTCCCTCATTGAATTTCTGGATTATTTTTAACAAGTTACTTCATGACTCAGTCACCTCTTTCTTCTGTATAAAGATGATGGAGCCTCACCTCCTTGATAAAGCATGTCAGGTTCTACAGTTGATGTGACTACTGTCTGAATAAGAGCTTGAGATCACTGAAACCCGTCATACCTCTGTGGTGGTCACTGTGCTGATGCAATGCCTAAGAGAGTAGCAAAGAGTTTACTGATAAACCAGGTACATTCACTGATCACTCAGCAGTGTCTTCTTGGGTTGACACTGTTGACCTGCCTCACAGAGAGAGGCTCTTCACATGGCCAGAGCAGAGGTTTCCTCCTTTCAGTTGAAGAGAGGCATTTGGATTTTTTTTTTTTTTTTGCATTATTAACAGGGTCCAGGTAGCCTGTTAATGTCCTATCACAGCTCTGGAGGTGCAGGTCAGTGAGCCACAACCTGCTTTTCTTCTCCCCGGTTCTCTGTGCTGCCTGGATTTGCTTCTAGGCTTCCACTGTAGAAGTCCTGAGTTGTGCGAGCATGCATTTCCTGGTGTCCTGGGAACACACAGCAGCAAGGCCACAGAGAGCAGAGCTCTTCAGTGACACAAGTGACACAGCAACAGCACAGCTGGGACAAACCTCTCCCAGGGCTGAGAGCACATGCAGGGAGAGGCCTCACTTTACCCAGTAAATGCCAGTAAAGTCCAGAAAAAAGATCAAGCAGTGAATAAAATTAGCACTGTGGGCTGTGTTTACCCTGCCAAGAGAGCTTATTTAGTGTGGGAAGGGGAAGTGCTGGAGGTAGCATAACCAAGGTATGTGGGAGGAGGCAGAGAAGGAAAGCTGATCTGTCCTACTCCTTTGTGCTGCTTCAAAATATGACACCCAGCAGTCAGAGGTGGAGGCTATAAATGGCTGGTCAACTGAGGAGCAATGAAGGACGCACTGTGTCCCACAGCACTTAGCAAGCCTGAGAGTATATGGCCAGAAGGGTCAAGAGAGCTGAATTGTGTAAGCAGATTTTTAAAGGACTGTAGGTTTTTTTCTAACTACTAATAGCATTTGAAGTTATGATAGAATTAACCTCAGCTTCTGCTGCAGGGCATAAGCAGGTCCATCAGGACTCCCTCTACCTTCCTCCCTGCCCAGCACCACTAAATCTGGCCGTGCTGGCTCTGTTGTTTCCATCCATGTCAGAGGCAGGACCCTGATCTGAGCAGAGGACATAATTCAGCGTGAGGGCTGCCTTTCCTGACATGCCCACCAGCACCCACTCTCTCATCTCCCAGTTTTCTCTGCCACCCAAAACGCTGCCCATGTTCCTCCCAAAAGCGTATTGTACAGACAATGACTGACTTCCCTATGCCAAGTCTGCACAGAGCCAGGGACCTCTCCTGCACCTCTGATCCCATTTTCTATGCACTGGAAGGAGCCCTGGTATCTCTGGGGTGGTAGGGACCAGCATGGGATGCAAGGCTATGTCCTACCCAGAAAGGCTGTGGGGTTGGGGAGTTGGGAGGGAGGTCATATACTTGCATGAGGACTTGTCTGTCTCTCTTACATGTGTACCTGGAGCCTTCCTTCTGAGGTCCCTCAGTTCAGGATGGTCAGACACAGAAAACTGGTAAGGCCCACTATGGAGATAGGCAGCAGATGTGACACAGATGTGGCTTCACATTTTTCTGGAGCTCCCTGTGACTTTGTTCCCCTCTCCTAAAGTGGATCCCAAGACTCAGGAACCCTCTGGATCTGAGGTCCAAGCAGGACCTTCTCCTGGGGCCATAACTAACCCTCTTACTACTGATCCTCTAGTGGCATGAGGTGAACAGCACATGCCTTGCACATGCAGCGACCCTGTGACCAGAGGCTCCAAGCTCTGACCAAACAGCGGTGAACAAGAGGTCAGTGCTGAGCAGTCAGTGCAGAAGACAGAGTAGAAGAGGCAGCACTAAGGCTCCTGCTCACTGCCTGCACAGCCAGCTTTTGGGGCAGCAGGGCCAGGGAGGTTCCTTGCCTGCTAGGACCAGAGCAGCACTGCCTAAAATGCTCCCTGTTGAAAGGGGTGGGAGTTTTCAGAGCATTCATAACAGTCCTTCTGTGGGCCCACATCCATTTCCTGGAAGTTTTGCCTTTTTCTGCGCTGCAAAGCCCAGGCAAGCCTGAAAAACCAGTTTGATTGTGTTTCATGCTGACTTTTTATTATTTTTTTTTCTCTTTGCAGGAGTGCCAGCGCTGCTGTGCCGTTGCTATGTTTTGCAGTGGTTAAGCACAGTGCGGTTCTCATTTCAGGCGCTGACGTGAACCCTGCGAATCTGGAACGAGTTAAACCGGCCCAGCAGCGCTGCAAGAAGAGCCCCACAATCCCCGCCTGACACCCCAGCACCCCTGCAGAGAGGCTAGGAGAGAAGCACAGCAGCAGCTCCACACTGCACAGAGCTTCAAACTTTTTAGGGAAGGCTGTGGCTAACAACAGGCTTAAAAAGTGCTGGAGCTCAATTTGAAACCTTTCCGAGGACACAATATTCAGACCCTGTAAGCTAAGGTTGGGATGAAGATGCTGGCAGCACCACGGGTGGAGAGCATTCCCAGGGGAGCACTGTTCCCAGGATGGGTCCCTGGCTCTGACACCCCACAGGCACGTCACCCAAAGTGCTCTGGGCTGCGTTTGCTGTTTCACAAGGCAGATGCACAATACAAGCCCCCAGATCAGTCAGGACTGATGCAAAGGAGCATGCTGTACGCCACCAGACCCTTATCACCCCAGTCCCACCTCCAGAGCTCAGCCCATTGCAGGCACACAGGGCAGGAGGGTGCATTTCAGCTCAACGCTCCCCCCACCAGCTCACTCTGCGTCAGGAGAAGCTCAGGGCTGCTGTTGGGATTGCAAAACACTCCCCTGTGCTATGTTTGAGGCTGGTTTTCGCCAACGTTACTAGGGTACAGGAGTGACTAATTCTCTCCTAACTTTCAGTTTCAGCCTCAAGCACTACATTTCAGAGGGACCTGGTGTCTGTTCTGTGGGTAAAAAAACCCTGAGACAGCTCAGTGCTGTGGCTATCTAGGGCAGAAATATCCATATACAGAGATTGGCCTCATCCCCACCAGTGCAGTGCGGAGCTGGCAGGAGTGAGCTCAGCCTCAGAAGGCAGATGGGGCAGAGACAAGCACACATTCCCCTCTCTGTGGCTTTTCTACAGCTGCTGAAGTTCTGCTGGCCAAAATATCATTTGCATTCTTGTAAGGTGAATGAAAGAAATGCTACAAAAAGGAGAACGTTTGCAAGCAGAAAAGTGAGCAAAATGCAGTGATCAAGAGACCTTTTAAGGTCTATTCTAAAAGCAATCTCTGGACACTAGTTAGACCTTAATCAGGAATTAAGGAGCAGAGTGGTGAAGGGCACAAGGACACGGATACTTTCACCCATGGAGAACCCGAGTTCAAGCACCAGCCCATGCATCCCTCCCGCCTGCTTTCCAGGAGTCCTCAGTGAAGCTGCTGGGCTCCCTCCCTCCCAGCAGATGCAGTGACGTTCTGCGCACACTGGAAAAGTACAGCAGCTGTGAGAAGGCTCTGGATGAAGGCTTCGGGGCAGGGAGGGAGGGTTTTCTTCCACCCTGGCGTGTGAAAAGAAATATGGGTCTGGAAAGGTGCCATGGAAATGGGCTTCAATAATAGCCGCTGGAGACGGGCTTGTGCGCTGGCTGGGGCCACAGCAAGGAAGGGGCCATGGCAGCCAAGCAGCTATGGGAAGAATGTCCCCTCAGGAACTCGCTGTTCCTTCCTGAGGCGCCAACGTCACTGTGCAGTGCAGGAGCCAGGCAGGAAGGCTAACACAGCCCCCTCTGCTCCTGGCCTCCTCCAGCTTGGATCCTGTGTGCTCAGCCCCACAAAAACAGCCCCTCTCGAGGGGCCAGGTGAGAAGAGGGAGACACATGAACGAACCTATGTGGCTGGGTGCTCCCCATGGCTGATGAGCTAAAGCAGAGCCAAGGCACTGCACACTTCTGTCAGTGGTCTCATAAAGCTCCCATGTGAGACCCCTAAGGGTCATGTAGGAGGTTCACAGAACAACCAACACCTCCAAGGGTTGGCATGACTGTTGGTAAGCAGCTGCTCCACCTTAATGTGAGAGGAGAAATCCAGCATACCTAGCTGGCTCATCTCCCACCCTCTGCATCCTCAGAGAGGGGCTGAGTGGCCACTGCTTCAGCATGGCCACCTCCTCTACCTGTTCAGCAGAAGAAGGCTGTTCCCTGCCCTCACCAGAAAGTTGCACACAGTTCAGCAGTCACCACACACCCTATGGACACAGGTCATCCATGTGCAGGGACAACTCACGAAGGAGCATGCCAGCAACACGCTCCTATGTGGGCAGTGATGCTGGCATGGACACTGCATGGGAGAAGCTTGCTACTCAGCTGGAGACCTGACTCTGCAGCACCCACCCACCCCTTGCTCCCCACACAGGCTCTGCACTCCTAGTGGCACAAGCTGCTCCCTCAGAGCAGTTGGCACACCAGCTGAGCCATCATTTTTTATAGCCAGTGAGCTCCAGCACCTCACCTGAACTTTGCATCACAAGGGAACAGAAGTTCACACAGCTCCGGAAGAGGATAAACATGTCACAGCAGCCACCAGGCAATGAGATGGACTAGCATGGTGCCTCTACAAACATGGCCCAGCACCTTCAGCCATGACAAGTGGCTGCTCGGCCAGCCACCATGCTCCTACAGGCAGCCTCCTTCTTGCAAATTCATTTCTTATTCCTTTAACTGCCTTTGATAGACCTATTACTGGCTTGAAGAGGAGAAGGATGGATATCTGGCCAGAGCAAGGACTGTTGATTTGATGGAAAGCCAAGTTGCAAGGGGAACAGCCTGGAGCAACTGGTGACATGGCGATATCTTATACCCACTTAAGTCAGCGTGGGAAAGGCAAAACAAGTGAGGATCAGCCCTTCTTCTCTAGAAGTTAAACTGTCTTTCAGAAGGGAAACTGGCTTGTGCAGCAGAAGGGGGAAATGGAGCAACAAGCCAGCCAAAGCTGCTCAGAAGCCACAACCTCAAGCTGGCCAGGCCTTTAGCACAGCCACCTGTACACTCCCTGCAAGCCCATCATCCCAGCTCACCTGAGGTGAGAGGACAACTCCAGGCACAAAAATTTGGCAAAGCACATGTTGACTTTAAGGCAATGGTGAGATCTCATGACCATTGCAGCCTAAAAATGCTCAACATACTCCACTAGAAAAAGTCTGATGGATGTGTGCTTTCACCAGTGAGCTGCTTCTGTCTGTCACCAGCTGGTGAACAGCCTAATTAAATCTGATAAAGTCCATCTTAATCACAGTCTTCATTCTAGAGAAAAGTAAACTGCAGTAGAAAAACAGGAGGTGGCCTAGTGAAAGTAACAGAACCATTTTGAGAATCAATTATTTCAGACACTGTCACTTGCTCCTTCCAGTAAAACACTACCCAAAAATCCTTCTATAAAAATTACATTGCCATCATTTGAAATCGTTCATCATGACAGTGTCTTTCTAAAGAATAGAATTTTTAACCAGAAGTTTGGCTTACCTTATGCAGGACTTCAACTATCTAATCAAAATAATCTGTTCTGGCCTTAGGAATTAGTTTGTATCTCTACATCTTCTACCCTTGGTAACTAGAAAGAGTCGATGAGAAAACCTCAAGTCTAGTCTACTAGGTCTTAATGTTTCTACCTGCAATCAGACCTAGTTCTTATTCTGAATGTTATTACTCCTTTTTTCTGTGTTTTGGTAGTGAGTGGAAGTATTCTGTGTCCTATCCCTGGGAGCCAACTTTCTTTTTTTTAATATAGAGATAGTATTAAAATCAGCTCTGACTGGAAATCAGAACGTGGAAGTTTCTCATCCAGCCTGAAAAACCCCTGAATATTCCTCCAAAAGAATATCTCAAAGGAAAAGCTATCAGTCTTCTGCTGGGCTTTGGAAATACCAAATATTTCCACTTTGAATTTATAATTGAGGAAAAGCTCTTCCTGGAGCACAGGTGAGTGGAGGTAACAGAGCAGTAGGTTTCAGAAAACTTTGATTAGCACCATGGGTTAGTGCCACAGTCATGGCAGTTTTTTGTGCCACTTGCAGTTAAGGAATGGGTCCTTAAGAAGCAGCTGAAAAATTAAGGATGGCAAATTCTTCTTAAGCTTTAAAAGAAAACTCTTTTACACCCTTCTCTATTTTCTCAGAAGCCTTTGTGTCGTCACCAGCCCAACAGTATGCAAGAAGGTGAAAAACTTCAGACCTCCAGTTTCAGATGTAGGTATGAAGGTTGCACTGGCAAAATTCATAGCCAGAGGAAGTCAATCCATGACCATCACTTTCTAGCTGTAAAATAAGTTCCTACAGTGAGCACCTTGGCAAGGCATGGGTGATGGCCAGGTCTATGCTCCAGCACATAGACGCAGGAGCAGAGCTTTCCTCTTGCTACCCCACGAATGTGTGAATGTGACATCCCCACTGTAATGGAGCCTGCAGCACTATTCAGGGCCTATTGGTATCAGTACAAGGCGTGTGGTAAACAGCTCCTTTTGATTAATTCTTTTTGAGAGTATTTTTAAGCCCCAGTGAACAAGTGGCATTCTACTACCCTTGAGATCTGGTCAATCTGGAGTGAGAGGTGGGTCCAAAATTGGTGAAAGTGACCAGCAAGTTTACAGCTCTGCATTTAGCATCCCTGTTCATCCCTTTCAGCCTTGTTAAATGTTTTGGAATCTCCAACCCCCCTAGCAGCCTATTTCAAACAAATGCAAAGCCCTCCAGTGTCCTCGATAAACCCCAGCTGTAAACCAAACCCAGACCTTCTTGATTCCTGATCCATGAGCAAACCATTGGCAATGAGCACCCGCCAGCAACAGCAAGCACAGAACTCTCCCTCTGGGTGAGGTCTTCATGACCACCAGCTCCCTCTGCTTTTTTTTTTTGTGCCTCCCTTCCAGTCGTGCCCAGCTGTTTCTTTCTCTCACTGCCTCCAAACCCATGTGTTCCATATGAAAAAAATCTCTGCATCCCCCACCCAGGAAGATCATTTTGCACCAGAAATAGAGTACGCTATACTTGGGATGCAGCCCAGGCATCTTAAAAATAGCTCAGTGCGTAGCTCATGGTGCCACTACAGCTCTGCCAGCTGCCTGGACAGACAGACTGGGTGCCAGGGGGCAGGCCCTCCTTGCACAAGGCCATAAATGACCATGGTGCTCTCCAGCAAACCAACTTGTGCCTGGCAGGGGGAGCAGGGTGGGCAGCATCGTGCTGTGCCCTGACTCAGGGCTGCCTGCCTCCCTTCTGCCCTCCTCGGGCCCCCTCTCCCCACACCACCCCAGCAGCTCGCCTTGCAGCCCACATTCCTGCCGCTCATGGAAGGCATTAACACCAGATAAAAGTACAACGAGCCCAAATGTAGCACCCTGACGTCAGCCATCCCCGGAGTCTAGAAGGTAAGCTGTAAACAGAAGGACAAAAGGCAGTTATAAACGACCATCTTTGTTGGTGCCTGTGGACAAGCATTTAAAGGGTAAAGAGGAACAGGGGAAGGTGCTGAAATTTGAGGTCTGCTGGGTGCTGAGGTCTTTGCTGGCTCTGGGAGGGAGGAAACTATCCTAAGGGAGTGGGGAGAGCAAGAGACACAGTTTGAAAGGATTTTTTTCTCCTTGCAAATGGCTTTGTTCCTTTCCTCACAGGAGCAAAGGGTGGGAACTATTGTTCAATACTGTGCTGTTCAGCTGGCTCCTTGCACAGCTCCAGGGGTAGCCAGAAATCCCTCTGCTCAAAGCATCCTGGTGACGCAACAGCCATTCCAGCCAAGCTACAGCAGCCAACAGGGTTTCAAAGTTTGAACAGCTTCAACTATCCCGCTTCATGTCCCCTAGTCTCAGCAGATGCTGCGGTTTGTGTTAGCGTGCTTTGAAATAGCCTGAGCAGTTGGATTCCTCATACTCAGCTGTCAATGAGGCCTGAAGGTGTTGCCAGAGGTCACCTCCTCCCCCAGGGTGCCAGATGTGACCCACCTCAACCTGCAAGTGGGAGAAGCATTCATTGCACAGACATGGTTATAGGATCCCACGAGGCTGCAGAAGAGACAGGCTGGCACCCAGACTATCAGCCAGGAGCTTTGATCTCGCAGCAGAAGCAAAGCCCAGTGACATGTGCCCAGACAGACCCAGCTCACAACTGATGCTATCACAGCTGACACGTGTGGGACTGCCGACTTTGTTTTAACAACAAAGACCAAGAAAACATCCTGTAAATGTAACATTTAAACCAGTGCTTATGCAATTAAGAAAAAGAAAGACCCGCTAGACAGAGTTACATCGTTCATGCCACTTGTTTAGATTGACAGTATCCCCTTTGCCCGGCTAATGGAATGGAGCGCTAGGCTCTTTAAACCACTGAAAAGCAGCGAAGTTCACACCTTTCTGTTGTATATTTTATATGTAAGGATTGTACATGCATACAGGATTAAAAACAAAAATTAAAAAATAAAAAGCCAAAAACAATCATGTAGATGTAATTTTTAAAATACTCATCACACAAAAGCCCCTGAAATATATATATCTACAGTAATCAAGATTTCATTACAGATTGTAAGAAAGAAAAGAAATTACTAGTTGGTCTGCAAGGATCACAGAGTATCAAGAAAGACTATTAGAGTTAGTGATCATCTGCAGTTTATATCCTCCATAAATTAGAAAAACCTGCTGTCAAAATGACATAGTGCTATGACTCAGTTGTCAATTAACAAAACTTTAACAGGATTTGAAAGAAGAACAAGATACTGATGTGGAAACAAAATTACCATAGATTATATTTTGACAAGAATTTAGGGAAGACATTGAAAAGAAACCACTTCTTCCCAGTATGTAAAAGACCTGAAAAAGCCATTTTTAGCCATCTCTACCACGATGACCAGGGAACCAAAAAAAAAAAAACCCAACAACAACAACAAAAAAAACCAAACAAAAAACCCCCTTCCAAATAAAATTAGATTATATCAGAAATTAGAAGAAAATTTAAAAGTCACGCTGTAGTTTATTATTTTAGTACAGGTGTGGCCTACATTTGGCTCCGAGACAAAGAATATAATTAAAAAGAAATATAAAAAAAGAGTACTGAGAACCTGCTAATTTGTAGCCAACTGATTACTGAGTTAGAAGGCAACCACATCATATCAGAGTCCTCAGGGAGTTTATTTTTAAACAAGGCCTATAGTCTGGGAACCAAAAGGTATTGAAATGAGAGGGATCAGTGTCATACATAACACTTTTATAAGAAATGATGCATTTTCTGCGGCATTTGTGATAGCCTCAACATAGTCTATACAATATGGATTTTGGAATGAATTGGCTGATGAAATTACTCTTCCCATAGCCCTAACTCACCTAGCCTGAACACTAAACATGACCCGAGTAGGATGTAATGGGGTTGCTAACATCCACTGCTATTAGCTGCGCTTCATCTCCATTCCCATACGGGTACGTTCATGAGCATCTCCTGGTTTGGCTCTCTGAACACCTTCAACCCTCCAGACTCCAAGCCAGCAGCACACCACCACTGAGCACCCACCTGGAGGGCACATCCACCCACCGCCAGCTAGAAGGTGCCCACAGGCTGTGCCGGGTGTCTCATCTCGCCCACTCCCCTGCCTGCCAGCCCTGCCGAGGAGGGGAAGCCCAGACCGAGTCATTTCTGTGTCTATCAGGAAACACATGCAAATGCAAGAGCCTGAGAGCACCGCACAGGAAACCCCCGGCCCAGCAGTCTCCCAGGGACCTCAGCCAGCCCTCAGTTGTACCATGGGTGCTGATGAGACTCAGCACGAAGGCCATGCACAGTCTGGCACTGCGGGAGGGGAGCAGCAGCTGGAAAACCCTGGAAATGGAAATCCCAAGGAGGGGAAAAAAAAAAACAACAAAGCAAGCCAACAAACCCACACCTGGAGAAGAGGCTTTCTCACACCACATAAGGACAAAGAACAAACCTGCCTTTTCCCCTGGTTTTGGTCACTAATCTGATGATGATGGAGCCAGCATGCTCTGTGCCAGACTGACAGTGTCAGGTCCACATAGGACCTTGGCACTGCTCTCCAGACAGGCACAGATTTGTATGACTGCACTTCCAAAATGGGAAATAACTCTCAAAACCAAGAATCCTTTATCCACCTCAGCAAAAAAGCAACTCAGCTGCTTTCTCTCAGGTACCTGTGCCCATCCCTTGGAGGCTGTCCCCAGAGTTATATGGCCATTACTTGAGCAAGAGCAGGACACAGATCTGAGCCAGACCCCGAGCCAGGTCCCCAGCACAGCCAGCTGGCCAGGCTAAAGTCCTCCCAGCAACACCAGTCAAATCAGCAGAGTTATCAGCAGTTCCTGTTTCTCCCCAAACTCTCAGGTCTCTCCCTTCAGGGCTGCTTTCCCTCCTTTAGTATCTTGCGCCCACTTAACCTTTTATGCCCTTGATGGGTGCTAACAGGACCCACCTGACCAGGCACTTTGGTCATGCATCTCAGCTGGGCTGCCAGCCTCTGCTGTGGCCACTGGCTCTGCACCATAGTAAATAGCGTGTAGTGGGAATGCCACACGCAGCAAGAACCTCAGGACTAATTTGTTCTTTCAGCATGAGTAGGGTTGGGTCTGGGTTTTAGCTGTTTTTCCCCTCTCTGAAGCCTTGGATTGAAGAAGATTTGGGGAAACCAAACCTCTGGGTGGAGTCTCATTGGCTACACTGCATGTAGGTGTATTTCAGCTTATTGCTGGACAAAGGATAAGAAACAGTTTTAGATGAGGTTTGAGGCATAATGACTTCTAACTACACTAAACAGTCACACATCAGGACCTTCTCTTCTTCCCCATTGTGCTGCAACTCATAGAATCATAGAATCATAGAATGTTTCAGGCTGGAAGGGACCTCCAGAGGTCATCTAGTCCAACCTCCCTACACAAGTAGGGACATCTACTTAGGTCAGGTTACTCAGAGCCTCATCAAGCCTGACCTTGAATGTCTCCAGGGATGGGGCCTCCACCACCTCTCAGGGCAGCCTATTCCAGTGCTCTATGACCCTCATGCTAAAGAACTTTCTTCTAATATCCAACCTAAATCTATCTTTTCCTAGCTTAAAACCATTACTTCATCTGAAGAGCTGGGGGCTCTCCAGGGCTGCACTTAAACACCATTTCCAAATGACTTTCAGTGCCCTTTCTGCTGCCCTGGAGCCAGACAGAGGAAAAAACCCAGATTGTAACTGGGTAAACTAGATTTGCCTGTGTATGATTTGGATGTAATGTTCTTTTTACAATGTAATGGCATAACACATCCTTCTGGCCCTGCTAGTCTGATACCAGGGGTGACTAATGTAGGATAGTCCCTAAGCACAAGTACACGCAGCACCTTCGGAAGCACTGATTACAAAAGAAAGACAAAAGCTTTGAGACAAGGGGATTACCCAAGACATCTAATCTGGAGCTCGGTGTCTGTTCGTCACGTGATAACTGGGCATACTGTATCCCCTGGGTATTGCATCTTGCTGGGAATATTACACGTGGCTCATGTGCCCTGTGCCTGTGTAAGTTAACCACGTACAACCCCTCAGGTTGTGGGGACCCATCCATGGGTGCTGTATGGAGCCCCACAAATTGCGTTGGGTTACACACTGCCATCACTTCCATTTTGTCTATATGCTTTGTAACCTTTGGGGAGTCAGTGGTTCATACTCTGGCATTTTGGGGCCCAAAGGGCTTGTCTGCGTCTCCCCATCCCTGCTCTGTGCTGTGCACAACGGCCATTGTTTGCCTTCAGGGAGGGTAAGCAGCCTCTGGCTTGGGAGGAACAAAGCCCGGAGCCAGTTCCTGCAAACACAAAACATGCCTTTTTATCACTTCATGACAAATTGGTTTGTCAGCACCAGGAAGTGATGTTACTGCTGTCCTCACCAAGGGGAAACTCCTCGTGGTTTCCATGGGGATGCATGCAAATGTATAACTACAGGCTTTATACAAGGCTGAAAGCCCTACACACACCTGCTGCATGCCAGGTTTCTAGGGGTCTTGGATCAGATCTGAGGGGCAGGGTCTCGGCAGAGCCCTGCTATCACGGGGGGACAGCTGGCTTGTGTGGGAGCCGGGGAAACCGGAGTTCAAAGCTGTAAACCAGGGTGAACTCTGTGCCTTGATATCCCAAGCAAACAAAACAGCAGAGCAGGGAGAACAAAGGAGGGCTGAGAAGGGAAAATGACTCCCTAACACATCCCCAGCCGGCAAAGTTCAGCACAGCTGTGTCATCAAGGCATCCTCCAGCTCTGCCACACATGGGCTCTGCCACTACTCACCTCAGCCCTTCGTGCCTCCTTGCCCGGCTCATAACTCCTCTGCCCCCACCTCACCGGCCGCCCCACTCCTTCCTTCCTTCCTTCCCTGCTCCCAGCGAACCCTCCAGCTGAGCCCATCCATCTCCCCCACAACCGTGGCACTGAGGTGACACTGCTGTTCTTGCCCCCTTACCCTCCCCTTGTTTGGACTAGAAGCAGTTTGGAATCTGGGTGCGATCCTGTCCATAAAATTTGCAGGAGTCTGTGGGCTCTGGGCACTGTGAGACTGAGTATGGGTGACAGCAGAAGGATTACAACAAAGACTTGGAAAAGGACATCAGATGTCCACAAAGCTGGAAGTCCCTGTTGGTGCCTCGCTGGGACCGAAGCCCTGCTTCTCGCTGGCTGGTTTTTCCTCACCAGGCTTTGTGCTGAAGCAGCTCTCTTTTGCATCCCTCTGTCAGGTGCCTGCTTAGGTTGTAAAAGCTGATCAGCTGCCAGGTAATGAGTTTTATTGTTCCAAGAAACACATAAACAAGCTCACCCGGTTGACAGGGAGCGGATTTCTGTTTGAATTGCGATTAACAGGCAGGATTTTTTTTTATCAGTTGCGTAGCCAGGCCTGCCAAGGTTGTATTTTTCCACTGAACAAGCTCTGCTTTGCTTCGAAGGTAAAAGTTTGTTCCACTATTTAGCGCAGGTGTAAAAACGCTCACATTCAGAAACAGCCGTGCATACTTTACAGGGAGAGCAGTGGTAGGTGCAATCCCATGGAGCAGCACAACCTGCCAAATGACTTTCCATGGATGAAGAGGCTTTGCAGGATTTGCAGCATGGGACAGACTTTGGGGAGGAATATTCACACTGAGGTTTGTGTACACCTTAGGAAAACAAGGGTGTCTAATTCTGTTTCTTAGTGCCCGGGGACCTCCTCTCCTTTTAACTGCTCCATTTTTTTAATCCCTTGGTGTCAGGTTGAAGCTCAGCGACGGCTGACATGTAGCACTGACGACAGAGCTGCGTCGGAGGGTTAGCACGTGTGGAAGAATTTCAGACGCAGCAGTGCATCATCCCATCCTTCAAGGGCACCTTCTCTCAGGATAAGAGTCCTGGATTTTAGTACCATTAATAGTCCGGGAAACTTGCAGAATTTCAGCAGGAGTTTGTGGTGCTTTGCTAGTCTCCAGTTATGTGACAAGAGCACAGCTGCTTTACACTTAAAAAACCCCTCATCTATAAGCTTAGAGTCACAGCTGTTAAAATGCCTTCATTGTACACAGAGTCATAATCTGCTGTACCTCCCCAAGCAAAACCATTTTGACAGGGTAAAAGTAGGATCTGACTCCTCAAATGTCAGACCCAAGTACTGGTGCCATTCTTTTGGAGTGGATGTAGGAAACTGGATGTCCAGGTGCTCCCCCAGCATCCATCTCCCTGACACCCGTATTACTACCCTGCCCAGGACAGCAAACCTCCAGCTGCATCTCTTCCACATCAGCTCCCCTCGTAAGGGTGTGTCACAGCAACACTGCTCTCCCCCTACACATCCTGCCCCACACCCCCCATGGCCGTGTGTAGTTCTGTCACACCATACAGTGCTAACCCTGCACCATTTGCTGCCTAGAACCTTCATCCTGTAGCTCCTGCCTGAGAGCTCCCCTGACTGCCTTTTACTTATATAAGACTACATAAAACTTTTTATGGCCTCAACTACAATGCCAGATAAAAGTCACTCTTGTAGAGAGAATCTTCAGCAGGAAAGAATTTATTTGGGTCTGGATAAGAAAATAAGTGACTTGTTGGCTACCTCCTCTCTTGTTATGCCCTGATCTGTTTACAGAGATAGCCCAGCAAGCCAAATACTTCACTCCAGGCATCAGAGGCAAGTTTGAGTCGCAAAAGGAATCAAAGGGGTGGGACAGAAAAAAAAAAACCACCTTGGCACAAACTCACAAGCACTGGAGATCTGTTACCAACAGGTTGATCTTTAGACTTAACCTTTGAAGCATTACAAGTAAACAATATGAAGTGGTCTTCCTCCTTCCTAAGAGGACTATTTTAAATCCACTGCAGCCCTGTGTCCAAGTCCCAGCTAGTTCAAACTGTTACAGCTCTGTGGCCATCACTGCAGCCAAAGCCACCTTATAGCAGAGAAGCCAGACTTGGCTCTCTGCCACTGCATATAATTATATGGGGACATAAAAAAATGAGTTTAAACAGCAGAATGGACTAGAAACTTCTGCTGGTTCTTTAACATGAGCTTTTCTATCTCTTTCAATCAAGTGCTGAGGTCAGCAGAACTGAAAATTCAGATTTCTCTTACAGAGATGATTCTTTCTCTTAGATTCTCTTCTCTTCACCCGGGAGCTTCAACATGAGTTCTGGGACTGTAAAATGCAAGGTTCTAAAGAATGTATCAACCAGCTCAATAGAAATATCATAATTTATTCTGTTCATATAAAAAAGTTATGTAACAAAACTATGTCTTCATAAGAAGAAATATATTATTTCACATCATAAATAAATCAGCAAACATACAACCCTTGGCAACTCAAAAAAAGCACTCGCCTGGTGCTTTCACGTCAGTGCTTGGGAAACAAGGAAGAGCTGACATATATACACACACAGGATTACAGTACCAAAAAAATGCTGAGGTATTTGGTTTCTCTAGAAATGAAACTTCAGGTTTGTGAAGGCAAAATAAACCCCAATGCAATAATGTAAAAATAAATAGGACTGTCATATAAAAGGGGACAGCATCAGTTTGCTCAAAGTGTCCAGGAATGGGAATACTGGTGAGCATGCTACTAAACATGGAGCAGGCTTAGGACAGACAGAAGACAAGGAGGAACAGCTCAGGAAGAGACAGTGTCCTTTGATCTCTGCGTAGACATCCAGATATTGGCTTTCGAAGTCAGCAGAAAAGTCAGTAACACCTACTGCTCTGGCACTGGGTGAGCTCCTCTCCATTTGTGACACTGTTCTGGGATGCATGGATGGTTCCCCACAAAACACAAGTGACTGATGACACTGTCCCTGTAGTTATTGCACTTCTGAGACAGTATGTCTGACTTACAGTATTTTCACCCACTTTTCAGCAGCTTGGGGAAGTGGTGATGGGGCTCTGAAGGTAGCTTAAAGCAGTGGACGAGGTGTGAACAGGGATGGAGACTGGAAAGTTAAAGACGGTGGTGGTCGATGCTCCTCTGTCCAATACTGACATAGCAGGGCTACCAGCTTCTGCTGAGCAGTTGGGGGCAAGGACCTGGGATTCAAACTGAAGGAGCTGCCCCATGAAGCTGAAGTTTGGGGAGATGATGCTCCTTCTCTGCTTCACAAACTCAAAGGCTTCATCCAGTTTGACTCTGTTGGTCCTCATGAGATAAGCAAGGCAGATGGTTGCCGACCGGGAAATGCCAGCCTGGCAGTGCACAAATACCCTTCCTCCATCATTTTTAACAGAGTCTGAAAGAATTAAAACACACAGTTAGAAAACAAGTCCCGCTGCTTCCAGAGGTGGGAAAGCATAGGCTGCTGTTTTACATGTCTTTAATCCATCCCTTCCTTAGCCTAATAGGTGCACCCGGTGCTTCTGAGACAAAGAGAGCCTTTGTCCTGAGGGAACCAGCAGTCTAGCTATTTTCATTCTGGGCTCCAATTCCAATTATACTAATAGCTCCTCCAGGTCACTTTAGCAGCCTTGCAAGATTACTTTAATACCGATCCGCTTAAATTCACTAGCTCTTTTTCACAAGAGCAGTGCCTCTTGATTCAAGATTTCAAACAGCTTTTTGAAGCTAAGATTATTCCTCTGAGTAGAATAAAATCAACGGAAATGTTTGCCAACTATCTCTCCCCTGCAGAATGAAATTCCCCAATCTCAAATGTAGGTTTTACTGGGGAAAACAATGCCCCCCCCCCCCCAATCACTTCACACGGTACATTACCCTAGAATAAAACCAGACCATAAAGAGAGCTCGTTTACCTATGAAATCAATCGCCTCGTTAAACCAGGAGCTGATATCTGCCTTGTGGTTGTCCTCCACGGGGATACTTTTATACTGGTAGTGCCCTTCGAAGTGGTTGGGGCAGTTCGCCGAGACGTTGATTAACGCTGTGATCCCCAAGGCGTCCAGCATGTCTTTCCGGGAGGCATGGTAAGCGCTGCCCAGGTATAGGAACGGCAGGATCTCCACCGGCCCACCCTAGAACAGGAAGGACAGACAGCCGGTTAACTCCGCTCGGCAGCTTCCGAGCAGTCTCCCGGCCCGACCGCGGCACAGCCTCGCCTTAGCGCTGCCCCCCC